>JAJMGN010000259.1:0-67017 GCA_030575015.1 Cephaloascus albidus
ATAATGATATGAAAAATAACATAATTATATTAACAAATATTATCAAATTTAAGCTGAGTTAGAACTCAGAACTTGGATAATTGTGTTGACACAAAAATAGAATAAAAGGTACAACAAATATATAGAATTACAATTAAAGTAGCGATTATCAGAATCACAGAGGAACAAACCAAGAACCTGTTCTAAATTAACAATTAAACAAATAAGAATAAGAATGAAAAACAACTATAAATAAATCAAACAAAAAGAATTAAACTTTAATAGCTTCTTCATATGATGGAGGAGGACCAGTATAGTTTAATTTTCCCTTCTCATCATAAGCAGTATTTTCATTGGTAACGAAAACTTTACCTTGAGCTTTTTCTATTTCAATTTCAGCTAAACCAATTGGATCATTACCAATCCAAATCTTTGGTTCTTCATCGCTAACAGCTGGATCAAGATAAGCAGTTCTAACATAATCATCATTATATTGAATATATTGTTGGAATGTATCTGGCATGATTTTAGTTAAACTGATAAAATTTTCAAGTTGTTTAGGTTTGAAAAATCTTTGAACCCAAGAATATTTATTTGTTGATATAGGTGTTGTTTGAACATTTTCAGTGTCAATAAAATTCTCCTCTTCGTTTGAAGTATCAATCTTACCACTTTTTTCATCTTTGAATGGGTTAGATTTTTGATCATTTTCGTTTTCAATGTCAATATCGATATTTTGTTCATCATTGGTAGCATCATGTAATGATTTTGTACTTTCGGATTCATTTGAATCCAAGATTTCTGAGTCACTAAAGTAAGCTTGACCAGTAGCTTTGATTTCCTTTAATCCCAAGTCATTGATTGGATAAACATAGTTTGGATTCTTGGATAATAAACCGACTGGGACAGTATCTAATAATGGTAAGAAGATTCTCTTGAACCAAATATGAGAAGCAGCAGTAACAGCCAATATAACAGCTTCCAAGACAACAGCACCCCAATTTTTAGCGAACACAAATAAGGCAATCAAGACAGCTTCAGCTAAATAAAGACCAACGAAAATTTGGAACAAAGCTTTTGGATAGTTACCACCTCTAGCATCATTTGCATTTGGAGTCATAACATAAGTTAAATTATAAATATAAGCAACCCAAATCAAGACGAATGCAACTGCAGAGAAACCCAAAATTAAAGGAGCAATAATAGAGTAACATAAAGCAATGGCAACTAACAATTGATAAACTGGATAAACAACACCCCAACTTGGTGATGATAAATTATTATATCTATTCCATTTAGCTCTTGGTGTTGAATCAAGTAATCTACCCAAGACTTGAGACAAGATTAAAGTAACCAATTGTAACAAAGCTCCTGAAGAAACGGACAACCCTTGTAAAAGTAAATATGAGATATAGAAATTAGCAGCCTTTGGAACCTTACCAGAAAGCAAAGACATAGCAGAGGATGGGTCATCAATAATAGTAGTAACGACAGATGTAGCAGCAGAAGCAATTGTTGTAACAAGGAACACTTGAACAACTTGGAAAGCATAGTACCAAGAATGACAGTATCCTTCAACTTGTTGAAGAGACATGGCACCACCAACCTTACCTAATTTTTTCATATAAGGAGGTAATAATGACATCAACACGGCCAATGCGACAGTTGGTAAGATACCAGTGATAAGACCCATCAAGGCTTTTGGTAAGTTGTCAATAAATTTCAAGAAATGAACTTTTTCAATCAAAAGATTAATATTTGAGATAGCACCAACAACAGCAACAGGGATAGCCCAGAAAATAATAGTAACGGTTAATAAAGCATTAGCACCAACGTATTTGACGTATCTTGCATGAGTACCTAATGAGACATTTTCCCAAACGATATCATTTGGAGCTAAACCTGTGTATCTTCTTGATTTTTTCAATAAATCATGGTATGGGACAGCTTGATATGCACGTTGACATTCTAATTGAGATGGGAATTCAATGAATACAGATCCAACTTGTTCGTTCTCAGTGAAGTTTTCTTGCTTTTCAGATATTTCTTTTGTTAATTCATCTAAATGTTCAACAGAGTAATCTAAAGTATCAACTTTTTTACCAATAAGAGGCCATTTTAAACGATGAGTTGGTCTTTTCTTGATGTATGAAGTGAAATCAGTTTCATTTTCCGGTAATGGTTTACCCTTTTTCAACAACTTAGCTCTCTTCTTGACAGATTTAGAAATGACTTTATTCAAAGTGTTTTCATATTTTTTAGCCAATTTTGTTCTTTCCTTAACTTTGTCTTCCAATTCTCTGTAATCTCTTGCATACCAGATGTTAGTAGCAATTGGGAAAACAGCACGTAATTCAGATTCAGTCAATAAGGAATCAGCCAATTCAGTCAATAGCAAAGTTCTTGAAGATAACAAAGAGCTGTATAATGGAGTTGCTTGAGCAGCATGTCTGAATGAAACATAGTAGACCAATTCACGATAAATTATGAATATAACTGAACCAAAATAAATCCAACTCAAGAAAATATGGGCATAGAATCTATTTTCATTCTTGACATTTGAGTAAGACAAGATATCAAAACCCTTTTCGCCGTTACCACCAGTGGCATTGATAGGAAATAAGATTGGGAAGATGATGATAGCACCCAAGAAACAAATAATTGCAAATTCGAACAAGAATCTGATAAAGAAATAACCATCAATCCCAGCATTTCTAATCAAGAAAGATTCAGGTTTGTTCAAGATATGGGTCAACCATGAGAATAAACCAGTTGGAGTTTCATCAGTCTTCAAATAGGATGGAACGGTATCAACGATAAATCTTGGTTCGTAGACTCTTCTTTGTCTCTTTCTCATGATTAAGAAAATCCCCAAGAAAACAGCAAAAATAACCAAATTGAAAATCAAAGTGGATACAAATTGGGATACGGAGGTGTTAGCCTGAGTGCCAGAACTTGAAGAAGCCATTTTGACTGCTATGAATTAACTGATTATAAGGGAGTAATACGTTAATTTGATGTCAAATTTGTAAGAGAAAGGAAATTTTTTAAAACGTCAAAATAAACAAAGAGGGAATTAAGGTATATAAATAATTTCACTGTTGACCTGAAACTTGAAAAGTGACACGGCTGTCAGTTCAAAGTTCAAACTTAGATGTCATTTTGTGATTTAAATTAAATTACAATTTGAAATTTCATTGTTGTTGATCATCGCTTTTGAGTCTGTAGATATAGCAATCCATGCAGGTGAATGGTAATCGATTTAGTTTTACTTTTTAGCACACACACCGAGCAGGGCAGCACTGGCAGTGAATCTCGTAATCACCGGGGACTTAAGAACTTAGAACTTAGAACTTAGAAGAGACTTCTGTCCAAAAAATGGTTGAACTGTTCCGCGTGTGTCGTTGAAGAGAAAGCGGGTTTAGCCAACAGCCACTTCTCAAGACTCAAGAGTTGAAGCAATTGAATCTCCATTCAAGGCGGCTATTGGGGACCGTGGTTTGTTACAGCCAAATTTCAGTTTATTCACCAATTATGTGTGTTTAGGCAAGCGCTCACAACCGCCTGAGGTTGACTCAATAAGTGACAGACTGAAGTAGTAGTGTCAAAATTATGGCTAAATAAAAACTGAGTGTACACCCCTTCTACACTAGATGGTGTTTGATGAACTATTTGAATCACTGGTAAATTGAAACTCAGATGTTCAACTTCATAGTGCAGACTCCAGAGTCATTTATAAAGTACTTTCCACACTTTCAACACAGTTTTATGGAAAAGACAAGACATCATATCGAAAAATTGGTTAAACGAAAGTTCGAAACGCGGTTTTCTAACAAATCAAATTCAACTGTTTTTATGAAAGAATCGTCAAATTGACAAATACAGTGACAGATCTACATTCAGCTGACGTCTAAGCCGCTCACATTGTGCCTATTCTAACCTTCACAGACTCCATTGATTCTGAATATTCGTGATTTCTTCTTATTTGGGATTAATATAAGCTAAAAGCAGTCTATATATCCTTCAATTTGATCAAATTACTTGATTTCAATTTTCGATGCTATTGAATTTTCACTGTTCAAACTTCAGTGCTCACATTTGCGCCAACTGTCAAATATATATATAATACGAATTATAACAACTAGCCAGTACAACTATTTAACTAATTAATGACTACCATTTATAATAAATGGCAAATAGCTGTACTACAGTGACCAGTCTGCCAGTCTCGACTCTCGACTCTCCAGCGACAGTCCAGCGACAGACTCCGGCTCTATCAAGATTCAAAACGGTCTGATTTAACTTTAAACTTACGTGATAAGAAATTGTATAATCAATCATGATATAGCTCGAACGTTTGATAGTAAATTAGTAGAATTTATGCTTAGTAACTTGTAACTTTATAACTATAAATTATTATCCAATTATAAGCAATTACGAGAGCGGAAGTTAGCTTGATCATTGATGTACCTTTTTGCTGCACTGAAATAGAGTGTCAACCGGAACTCTTCGGAACTAAAAACCAGGTAATTTTCATTTTTTCGAAACCAAATTCTCGAGATTCCGAATGCAAAAAACCAGGCTGGATTCCGAGAAATAATTCCGAAAAGGTTATGATACCAAAAAACATCTCCACTATAAATAATGGCAGATGACGAGTATATAATTTTTATAGTGTAAATAAAGAAAAAAGGTGTGCTGGAAACCACTAATATATGAGAGTTCCGAGAGATTTTTTTACGCCAGATTGCAATATTCCGAACTTTCGGAATCAAAAATATATTCCGGTTGACACTCTACACTGAATTCATTCAATTTTATTTTTTATGCATTTGAATTCGACTATTATTTTAACCCTGAATTTTGCCCTTTGCGGCTTGCAAGTTGCCATTTGGTAGTTTGCTCACGTAAGATCCTATAAATAAGAATCAAGATACCAGTTGCGCACTACTTAACTATTTGTAAGTTGTAACTTATGGGTGTCTACTACTATCTAGCAGGTACTAGCTAGCTTAACAATTAGGAGTAATTGATTCTATCAGTATCAAGATTCAGCAAATCTAAGTGGCATTTAGTATTTATGTTTCCCAGGGTTGACGGCACATCTTCTACTGAATTCCAAAATAATTTAACTTCCCAATATGGAAATAAGTGAATTTCCTTTTCAATAATTACAATTAGAGTGAAAGTCAATAAAAAGTGCCCGATATTCGAGAATCGCAAGATATCCAGCTCACCTACGTACATTCAATATTTCTATGCTCACAATGAAGGTATATAACCGTCCGACCTGCTACAAAACGTCCTGAACAACAAAAATCTTGTAATAAATATATCAGTGCTTCATGTAACGTCGTATAAACAAAAATATGATCAATCGTATTAATATATAGCAAACAATTGACCAACTAGCTGATAGCTAGACAGCATTACTGTTTAATCATTTCTTTTCAAAATCACTGATTTTCTTTTCCAAATCACTGATGCCCTCTTTTTGTTTCTTTAATTGTGCTTTGAATGCTTCTATTTTTTCCTTTTCAGCTTCTCTGACATACATATCTTCTTGAGCCTTTTCACGTTTCTATAATTGTTAGTTCTTGCCCATGTTGACGGTTGTAGACAGCAATCTGTCTACTAATACTCAATCAATTGATCAATTGGGTAATTGAATGACATAGAATACATACAGTAAAAGCATCACCCTGAGAACGAGGAGCACCTGTTGAGCCTTCACTGCTGAATCTCATTGACATCTTGATTGGATTAGTTAAAGTACGTTTCATTAAATCTATTCTCAACATTATTTCTCTTGTAATTGTATTAATTGTAATTTTTGAGTTGATGAATTGATAAGTAATTAATAGTGGTAAATGGGGGATCTGTTTATTTAAATAGTCTTTCTCTGGAGGCAAATATATGCTGCAGCAACTCAAATCATCTGATTTTTGTCCAGCCAATTTTCTGGGTTACCTATTAATTTGCCGAAGGGGACTTACATAATGAATTATTAAGTACTTACCTCACATGACATATCACATGACTAGTCTCCCCTCGGACCGATTTCATCTTTTCCCGTAATCAATGAATCAGGGTAATCGGCCTTACTTTTTCTATTGAGAGTTTTTCTCTATGACACTTTGTAGTCTGAGTCCGACTGACTCTTGGATTTGATTGAAAAATTGAAAAATTATGAAATTTATCTAAACCAGACAATACAAAACAAATAATAATCCCTAATACTATTATCAATAAAATGTCAGCTCCAGAAGGATATAAAAAAGTTGTTGAGGAGACTCCAAGGCCAGTCGTATCACAAAATCCATATGGTCCAAATCCATCAGATTTCTTATCAAATGTATCAAGATTTGAATTAATTGAATCTACTTTAAGAGAAGGTGAACAATTTGCCAATGCCTTCTTTAGTACTGAGAAAAAAATCGAAATCGCTAGAGCTTTAGATGATTTCGGTGTTGATTATATCGAATTAACTTCTCCAGTCGCTTCAGAACAATCAAGAGCTGATTGTGAAGCTATTTGTAAATTAGGCTTAAAAGCAAAGATTTTAACTCATATTAGATGTCATATGGATGATGCTAGAGTTGCTGTTGAAACCGGTGTTGATGGTGTTGATGTTGTCATTGGTACTTCCCAATTCTTAAGACAATATTCTCATGGTAAAGATATGTCATATATTACAAACAGTGCCATTGAAGTTATCGAATTTGTTAAATCAAAAGGTATTGAAATTAGATTCAGTTCAGAAGATTCATTTAGATCCGATATAGTTGATTTATTAAACATTTATAGAACAGTTGATAAAATCGGTGTGAATAGAGTTGGTATCGCTGATACCGTTGGTTGTGCTAACCCAAGACAAGTTTATGAATTAGTCAAGACTTTAAAATCAGTTGTTAGTTGTGATATTGAATGTCATTTCCATGATGATACTGGTTGTGCCATTGCAAATGCTTATACTGCTTTAGAAGCCGGTGCCAAATTCATAGATGTTTCTGTCTTAGGTATTGGTGAAAGAAATGGTATCACCCCATTAGGTGGTTTAATGGCTAGAATGATTGCCGCTGATCGTGATTATGTTTTATCAAAATATAAATTACACAAATTAAGAGATTTGGAAAATTTGGTTGCTGAAGCTGTTCAAGTTAATGTTCCTTTCAACAATCCAATCACTGGTTTCTGTGCGTTTACTCATAAAGCTGGTATCCACGCTAAAGCTATATTAGCTAACCCATCAACTTATGAAATTTTGAATCCATCAGATTTCGGTTTGACTAGATACATTCATTTTGGTTCTAGATTAACAGGATGGAATGCAATCAAATCAAGAGTTGAGCAATTAAACTTACATCTTAGTGATGATCAAATTAAAGAAGTTACTACTAAAGTTAAACAATTGGGTGATGTTAGACAATTGAATATTGATGATGTTGATTCTATAATTAAAGATTTCCATGCTGATATTTCAACACCTAAAGTTGCTCCTATTGTTAGAGAACCTGTTGATGAAATTGCTAATTTAAATGAACCTGATTCAAAAAAACAAAAAATCTAAGTTTTTAATCGTGAACTTATGTAACATCAACTATCAATTATTATTATTATTATTATTATTTTATCTGACTGTAAGCCGTATATATTTCACTATCAATATCGATATATTAGTTCTCTTCAATATCAAGAGATTCAAAAGAAGCCGGAACCGTCCATGATAAACACAAATTAATTAAGAACTGTTCCGTCGATGAATAAAACCACGGTAAATTACAACACGAAACATAAATATATTAATTAAATTAAACTGCATTATAAAAATTAGTTGCATTATCAAGTTGAATCACATTCTTCATTATTTCACCGTCTTCAATCTCCCTTCTGTCTTTCTTTAAACTATAGCAAACAATATATAAAAAAGTAAATGAACTCAAAATAAAATTAGTTAATTGGAAACTTAAGCAGAAATGAAAGTGATTTCATTAAATGCAATACCTTTTTCCTTTTCAATTTTATTATTTTCATGAATTTCAATTTCCATTTCATTACTATATTGATAAATGTATGGTTTTGTACCAGCAACTCCACTAACTAATGTTTTAATGAATTGTGGAATTTCATGCATAACATCAACTCTTTCGACTAATTTATCTAAATTACCATAAACTCTGGTCTTAACTCTACCATCAGCGCTTTGAACGACTTCTTCGCCAGCTTCAGTTGAGGCAGGAGTAGTGGCTTCAACACCAGCAATCTTCACAGCATCAAGTTTTGAAGTAAGTTCAGTATCAACGAATTTATTAATTTCTTCAGGTGTTAATTTAGCATCCCAACCATTAAATTTGAATTCAATTTTTTTAGGAACAGCCCAACCAACGTCGTCAGCTTCAGGTTCCTTACCATCATCACCGATAACATGATTATCAACTGAACAGGCTAAAATTTCTTTATCGTTAGTAACAATACCAACGGAAACACGAGTATAACCGTATGATTTTGGTGTTGTGAATTCCATTTGAATAGCTGAATGGTTTGGTGAATGGAAGTTAAGGAAGTTCCATGATTTAGCAGCATGATGAGGTTTCATACCTTGAAGAGCCATACTGAGAATAGAAAACCCTTTAATATCAACTTTCTTTTCAGTTTCTGACGATGGGTTGAAAGTAATGAGACCAGTAGCAATACATCTTGGCCAGAAAGCATGTCTCATGGTACCCCATGGTTGAGTAATATCATCACCATAATAAGTGGTACCATCTTCACCGAAAATAACACCATCAACAGATCTGGTCAATGATAATTCAACTAAGATATTTTCATCGGCTTTAGAAGTAATCTTGTATGTTTTGTTTTCAACTAATTCGACAGAAACACCTTTAGCGTAGAAATTTGGACCCTTACATTCGAAATCTTCTAATTTGATGGAGGACCAGGTATCATTTTCTGGTTGAAGAGGATTGTACAAACGGAAGTTGAATTGGGCAGTGGTATGGATACCAACTACGTTTGAGTAGATGATTTGGACAATACCAATGTAACCGGTCTCTAAGCAAGTGAAGTAGAAGGTTTGAGTTTCAACATTGGTGAATTGTGGTGTCTTCCAGTGGAAATCTTCAGTAGTCGTTGGTCTAAACGCCTTGGTGTTCTCAAGAGAAGAAGTAACTGGATGGATGGCTGATGCGCCGTATTCTGGTTCAGCTGTACCAGCAATGGATGATATACCTGATTGGACCCACTTTAACATTATTATGATATGAATTTATGGTGATTGAATTGTAGAGCGTTTAGAAAAGATAAGTTCATTAAAATCTAAAATATTTAATTTCGGTTAATGAAAATCGAAATTGGAAGATTGACTGAGCAAACAAAAGCTTGACGGCGGCAAATTAAACAAGATTTGACAAAATTAACAAACGCACCAATTTTCACACAACAAAATGAAAATATGACCAAAGACGTGAGTGAGTTTGAATGGGAGACAATTGCGATCAGAACGGTGCCAAAATTAAGCAAAACTAACAAATATCAGTCAGTCAATCTCTCAACTAAAGTTAGCAATATAACAAATAATCTACAGACTTTAATACCCTTTGGCACGCTATTCTTATACAAATTGCCCCCTTTATCATTTCAAGGGACAGAGGCTTCAGATGGTTGGAAATGGTTCGATCCCCCTTTGTTTTCTGACGAATTTAGGGTAGATGGCGAACATTGCACCATCAGCAGTTTGATAGAAGATTTGACATACTTATCGATCCGGGGATATGTCAAGATAACGTTTAAGCCATTCAAAGTGAAGCTTGGCCCATTCGATCAACTTTGCTTGGTTTTGAGAATCTACTTGGTGCCTTTTGATATACACGGATCTCTGTGGATGAATCAATGGCGTGAAAGAGTACTGTTTAGGAAATCTGCCAATTGGAATGAAAAAAGGTATAAAATCATACTTCAAAACTTGATACTGGTGCTTGACTTCAGCTCTGAAAGCTGGTACTTCAAATGTTCGGTGGCTAAGCCACTAAAGGTGCTCAAGAGTATAATTTTACTCCCATTTTCTAAGATCTATGAAAATTTCGACATTAATTCAATTGGCACTCTGGTTTATGGGCTTGACAACAACCATTCGATAAAACAAAGCTTAAATAGGTTGTCGCACAATAAACCATTTGTACTGGTCCATGATGACACTGAACCAGAGCAAATTACAAAACTAATGAACATTTACAATGATATCAAGTCACCCAAACTATCGCATGTTGAAGGTGACCTAAATGACGATAGGTATAGATCGATCTCAAACGTACTAAACAATGACATAGCTGGTATGAGGAGCGATCTATACAAATATCAAACAATTTCGGTTGCTAAGATGCTAGAAAAGGAATTCTTTCCTACCAGATCATTAGCGCCCAACATGATCGAGGTCACGTCTCCTACATTACAGAAGAAATATTACCTTGATATTCTAACGTACCATTCTTTTCGAGATCCAGAGTCTTTCGCGATGCCTAGAGGTGGAATCCTAGCAGAAAATATGGGTCTAGGTAAAACCTGTATTTGTCTAGCATTGATATGTGCTAGTATACAGCAAAATTCAGAGATTCCAGAAGAATTGGCAATTCAAGAGAATAAAGATGACAAGGTTCAATCATTGGTTCAATATTGTACAAGGGAGATACAAAGAAATTTGATTTCTTGGAGACCATTTAGAGACTATTTACCAGAAACGACCATCACAATTTTAGAGAATACTCCTGGATTTTTTTACCTTCGAGAAAAAGAGGATATAAATATTAGAAAATCAGTCAGATTGGGATTGTCCCAACTGCCTCCACTACAAAAACATCTATTGTGCAACACAACCTTAATTGTTTGTCCAGACAATCTATTTTATCAGTGGTCGAAAGAAATCGATAAGCATATTGAGCCTGGTTTTGTGAAAGTGCTAGACGTTCCTAATATTCTGTACGAAGTTCCTACAGCAATAGAAATTATCAAATTTGATATAGTTTTGATGAGTATAAGCTCATTCGGGAAGCATGCTGAACTACCTGATTCAAGTCTAAAGCAAATATACTGGAAGAGATTTATCATCGATGAAGGACATAGTATGAACTCTAAATCTACCAGGTCTGCTTATTTGGCTAAGGAGCTTTTGGTCGAGAGACGTTGGTCAGTTACTGGTACACCAACTGCTGGTTTGACTCGATTGCATGTTAATGAATCGAATGAAAACAGTCAGGAAAATGACTTTGAGAAAGATTCACAGACCAATCAATATATCATAAAAAATAAGTTCAATGAAAAAGATGATTTGCAGAAACTTGGTGTTATCATTTCCAACTTCTTACAAATCGAACCTTTCCATTCATCTCCAAAACTATGGACATCAAACATTTCAAAACCATTCTTAGATGGTTCATACGGTTCAGATACTCAGTTACATAACTTATTGTCGTCATTGATAGTAAGACATTCATTGGATGATATAGAATCAGATATTAAACTCCCTCCATTACACCATAAGGCTGTTTTTTTAAAGCCTTCATTCCACAATAAATTAGCTCTTAATCTCTTCATTGCCGTTTTGGCTGCAAATGCTGTCTCATCTGAAAGAAATGATATTGATTATATGTTCCATCCAGCTAATAGATCACAACTAAGAAGATTGGTTTCCAATTTACAACGTGCTACATTTTATTGGTCAGGTTTCTCTCAACAAGATGTTGAATCTTTGGTATCTATTTGTGAGTCAGCTCTCAAAAAGACGAATGATATTGGGGAACCATATCATAATGTGAAGGACATTCAATTGCTTGAAAAATCTATTATTGCTGCGAAGACTGCGCTATCAAATACTCAATGGAGAACTGTTGCATTCTTGCATGAAATGGCTTACTACATTTCCAACTTACCACATTGTTTCACAAGATCGTTAGGTATTGGTGTATTATCAGATGAGATCAGTGTATTTGGTGCTCCCCAGATAACAGCCGCGCAGAAGTTTTTCTATAAAAATAGGTTTCTTAAAGATAGTGTCTCCCTTATTCTGAAGCTTGATAGCTACTCGAAACCTTTTTGGCAGAAATATTGGTCCGATTCAGAAAAAAGAAATACAGAAAAGTTTAAAGTGCAAGATGGTCAAGTAATAGATTCAGAGTTGATTGAAGATGCTATAAATGAGCCAGATCTGGTAAGGTTATTTAGACTGAATCGCTCAACACTGCATAAGCTGCCTCCTGTAACACCAACCAAAAAGAAAAACGGTACCAGGCAGAGGAATAAAGACAATGTTATAGCGCAAGATGAATTACTGAGAACAGATGGTGGGTTGATAGTAACAGATATCTCTGTCAATATGTCAGAAAATATCGAATCCACTAAATTTGCAAAGGTTTTGGGAACTGCATCTGCAAAGCTATCATATTTGGGCTCAAGACTATTGGAGCATCAATTTCAAGGTATCAAAAGCATTGTATTTTTTGAGTTTGAAGATAGTGCGTACTACTTGACAGAATTATTGGATATTTTAGGCATCACCTATATCATGTATGCAACTTTCATCAAACCACATAAAAGAGCTCAGAATATTTCAGAGTTCACCTCAATGGATGAAGGTGTTTCTCTTATCATGGATTTGAAATTGGCTTCTCATGGTCTCACTATCACGTCAGCTACTAGAGTATATTTCATAAATCCGGTCTGGAGAAGATCAGTTGAAGCACAAGCTATCAAAAGAGCACATAGAATTGGTCAACATAATGATGTTTTTGTGGAAACTTTGATTTTGGAAGGGACGTTAGAAGAAGAAATGTACAAAAAAAGGTCGAGGGATAATGAAGAGGAAAAACAAGGTATTGAGGCCAAAAATCTCAGTGTTATTGATGATTCAGGAATGCAAGATTTCGTCTTGAAGCATGAGTTCTTGGACTTTGAAAAAGACAAATCAGACTTCCTGTGTTTTGCTTCATCAGCTATTTCCCAGGAGTACGTTTTGGGTGAAACCGTCCCGGATGAATATACACTACTCAGCCATGTTGGAAAACTTAATTCTCCTAATGGTGATGTTAGAAAATGGGACATTCCTCTATTTAATTCACTTAATTTGGATAAGCTCAATGAGCAAACTGGAAAACCTAAGGATGATATACTCGTGTCCTTTAAGTCTGCACCAAGACTTATTAATGAGAACACGACAGGTGCTGTTCCACAAAAGAAGGATAGGATCAGGTTGGCGAACGAATTGAAGAATATAAGGACTACGAAAAAAGTTAAGTTTGCTTGATAAAATACATAGGATACACGCAATATACACTCATAAACAGTAGTTGTAACTCAGACTTCTCGGACAATCACAGTTCCATCATTTGATGTTGATAATACAATTTTTTCTGTCGGATGATAATCGACATCTATAACTGTCCCCTTATGGCCAATCAATTTCTTCTGTAATTTTCTTGAATGATAATCCCAAATTGTTAATGATTTGTCTTCAGAACCTGAAATAAATGAGATGTTATCCTTACTAAAGCAAGTCCTGATTAAGTAGTTTTCATTCCCAGAAGGAGCACCATCGTATGCATATGGATTCAATCTGGATATGCCTTCTGGTACAAAACTGTTGGCACTGTAAGATCTAATAATACCATCAATTGACCTAGATATCAACACCGAGTCATCGTTAGATACAGAAAGTGATGTGATGGAGTCTGTCAGCGATTCCACTGACCATAATGGCTTCTCGCTGGATCTGATATCATAAGCCAAAATAGTCGGATCAATACCTGAGATGTATACTGTATTACCATGATTGGCGAAGCAAGCAGTCAACAAAGGATAGTCCGTTTTAATTTCCAAACTTGCAGACTTATATCTCAGATCCCATAGACAAGCGTAGCCATCGTCACTTGCACTGATAGCTAGATCGTTGTAAACATCAATTTCGTTAACCACCAATTCATGGCCAATGCACTTCCGTATTCTCTTCCCAGTCTCCACATCCCAAAATCCAACCGTTGCATCAGCGCTCGAAGTAATTATCAGAGAATCATCACTAGCCCATCTCAATGATGTGATTGCAGATTTATGACCTTTTATGACTCCATAATTTGGAAAATCGGATTCAATTGTAGGTAAGCTCCATAGCACTGTAACGAGGTTAGTAATTATGAAAATATAATAATCAACAGGAAAATAACATATAATACTCACATATGTCTTTATCAAAACCGCCTGTAGCGATGTGTTTACCGTTAGTACTGAATTTGGCACCCAAAACAGGACCAACATGTCCCTCTAAAACGACTGCCTCATTATACAATACTGAACTGTCATTTCCATTTAACGGTATTAAAGAGCTTCCGTTAGTAATATTTTCAGTCCTTTGCCTCTTCACCAATGACATAGTCTTCGCAGGTTCTAGTTCTAGATTTCACGCCGTGATAAAGACTGAAATATTTTTATGATAAGTGTATTTAAATTTATTTAATGAGAGCGAACGAACGTTCATAACCCTATATATGGATTCCAACATCAAATCATTCCATAAGTTTTCGATACGTTACAGTGAAAATTACAGACTGAAATTGGTTTAATTATTTCGATGTTTATTCGACATTTGTAACAGAAAATTCGTTAGAATACAATCACATCATATTAGGTGAAAGTAACATTCATTTATGCAAGATACTCATATCCATCACTCCCAACACGACGTAAGTATTCCCTCTCAATCAAAGTATCAATACATCTTTTGATATCACTAACGAGAGCACTAAATCTTGAATGTGACTGTTCGATAACTTCATTAATCAAAGCAGTATGTTTCAATTCTTTTCTTGCCTTCATAATTCTAACAATACAAGCTTGCAAGAACATCTTACGATCTTCATCAATTTCCCTCTGAGTTTCTTCGTCTTCCTGTTTTTGCTCAATCTTGACAGATGTTGAGAAATTAACCTTCATTTTCTTGGATTTATATTCCGAAACTACGGTATAAACAGTATCGAGATTCTTAGCATGTTCTGGACCCGCTGGCGATTGATTGATTAATTTATATTTAATCATTGCAGCCATGTGACCTTCCAAATATTCTGGAGTCAGCCCTGTAATCGCCAATAATTCACCAAATGTATAAGTTGATCTATCATTGAATGGTAAGATGATTGCAATTTGAAATAAAGTCATTGTAAATACAAATGGTGGTTTACCCTTTCTTGCTAAATTAGCTTTGATTTCACCACGGCATAAATGCCATAACCATTTCAATTCTCTACCATTATGTTTTTCTGTATAAAGCTCCTCTAACTTATCGTGAGTTGCTTTTAATTCCTTTGGCAAGATTAATGATAACTTATTGTTTGTAAATGGCCACATTGTTTCAGCCAAAATCATTGGAGTAAAATCTGAAACATATTGAGGTCCAACGGCTTTCTCTTGGAATAATGATTTAAGTTCAGTTGAAGCCTGCATATCTTGGAACATCTTTGTCATTTTGGAAGTATATTCTAATGAGTTTTCATTTTGTAACTTTTGAATAATACTTTCTTCGGCTTCATCTGATGAAGTAGTACCATGAATTAATCTCTTAGCTAATAAACGACGGTAGTTAACTTCAAATGAATCTTTATCATTAAGAAACCTAAATACTGTCATTAATTCATCAACATTCATATCAGCAATATCAGATTCTTTGGAGTTTTTCTTCAATAACATATCACCATACTTTGCTAACAATTCAGGAGTCTTTGATCCGGAACGAGGATTTTCTGTTGCAATTGAGTTTTTATTGATAAAGTAACGACAGGCGTTATCTAAAGCTTTTGCAAACTTGGGACTTTTATCAAACGCTTGAAGAACAATTAAATCGAATTTTGAATGAATTGAAATTAAAGTCTTTATGTAAGCCTTTGGATTTATAGGGCCTCTTTGGTTTCCAGATTCACTATTCTTCAAATTATCAATACTTTTAAGACCCTCTTCTTTAACATACGTTTCGAATTTGATTGCCAAAGGATCTAAAGTTGCTGGAACACGGGATAATAACCTGAACATTCTGAGTATGTTTTCTGTCTCATTTTGCTCTAACAAATTAATGAATTGAGTATACATTGTTTCAGCATGATCTTCAATCAACACTTTATTCAAAGTATCATATAAAGGTTTCTTAGTATGTTCATCTAAGTAACCACTTGATTTCGATGCTTCATCACTTAATCTGGATTCACACTTCAACATGTAATCAGTAACATTGTGATTATTCAAGTAATCTTTGGACTCATCACTGTAGAATTTTGCTGAGCTTTCCAAAAATTGAATTTCAAAATGATTGACATAGATTGTGAGATTAGTTTTCTTCAAATCTTGAATATCAATACCTAAATGAACGAATGACTTGACAGCAGTGGATAGCTCATCTGTGTTAATGATTTGATTTTTTCTTTGTGATTCAATTTGTTTTAAAATTTCTTTAACTAATTGATTAATATTAGTGCTGAACATGAATTCTTTCCACGTTAACAAACATAAAGTGTTAACATCATAAATATCTCTTCTACCATCCGACCTTTCTTTTTGAACCCAATAACGATTCATGTAATCGAAAACATTATTCAAATAACCACCACCCATAGTAAATCTTTTCCATTTTCTGACATAAAACTGTAAAAAGGTTTCATTTGAATTCAATTTTAATGACTTCACATAATTAATTAGATGGTCATCCAATCTTGTATAGATTTCACCACCAACTAGTAATGAATTATGATTTGTTGAAGAGGTATACAAATTTGATGCATTTGTAGTAGATCTAGATTTGTTCACACAATAATTATAAATTGCAGTATAGACGTTCATATACACCGTAGCAGAGACACCAGCATCGTCTTCAGCGCCCAAAATGTTTTCCAAACCTGGTTCAATATAGTCCCAAGTAGCGATTAAATCATCTGATTTAGGTAAAGGTTGTGACATTTTTTAAAGATGGATGTTAAAACTGTATGTGTTGGAATTCTGCTATAAGCGCCAATATAAGATATAGAATCTAGCGTTGAGTGGATTGAAGATGTATTGAATAGAATATATGGAGTTCTTGGCTTTATATGTGGAACAAATGTCGCTGATAAACGATTATAAATTGTAAGGCAATCAGTTTCGGATCAGACAAAAAATGGGAGAATCAAATGCACAGAATCAACAAGCAGAACAATTGGTCAATTGTCTTGAGCGGAACAGAAACAGAAAGAGTGCTGCAGAACTTAACTCGGTGACGGACAGTTTCAACAGAATGAATTATTTCTGGTGATTAAACGCTGAGCTTTTGTTACTTTCTGCTTTTTTGATTTCGATATTCGAAGATTGAGCTTCAGTTTTGATGGTATGGCGGGTAACTACAATTTGTGAAATTTAAACCTTCCCGATATCCATCCATATATAAAGAAAAACCATCACCAAAAGAGACAACAGAATAAAATGTGTATAGAAATTAATTTTGGAACTAACTTTTTCTTTCGATAATCGATTATTCAATAGATTAATTATAGTGATGCTATCAAAAAATCAATTTCAAATTTCAATGATTAGCTTCAAAAATATTGAAGAATGCTTTTGAAGTGTGAAGTATGAACTGAACCAGCAGAATTTTTTTTTTGAAAAGCGTTTGTTCGAATGAAAATGTCATGACGTGAAGAAATTTTGAAAAAAGAATGTTATCCATTCAATGTGTATGCCTCTTAGTGAGTCTGTATTATGGTTTTGTGTAATTTTTATCCTCTAGTAAATCTTCATTTTTTGTTTGATCACAAATTGTTAATATGTCTGACACAATAAATCTTCAATGTGGAAGTGTTTATTTATGACCAGGTGCAACTCTTTCCACGACTCTGACAATACTAATTGTGAATGTAATAACCCACATAATAAGAACCAAAAACAAAAATGCAGCTAAACCTCTTTGTCTTTTACACATTGGTGCAACGTTTGGATATCTTACATTTGTCGTAGACCCTTTGCATACCCAGCGATCATCAAATAGGGTATTAAACGTCAATGATAAATTTGCGGATGAAAATATGATGAATAACAAATCCAATAAGATTAATCTCATTTTGGCTAAAGGATTTCTTAATCCTAAGGGTTTTCCAGAATATTCATCATAAGTAATATAAATCAAGTAAACTAACGCACAACTTTGGACGCATATTGCCATGATTGTACTTGGCTGCTGGTCAACTTTAGTACCATCATACAAAGTTTGTGAAAAGACAAAGATCGAGCAAGCTAACCCTAGAGCAATAATACTCAACACAAATATAATGGACCTCAATGTCAATGGAATGTAAGGGTTATTCAAAAATATCCTTTGCAATGTGGGTTTCAAGTCTGCTCTTTTCTCATCAGACATCCAATAACCAGCCTTTGATCTAACTCTTGGGTTTTTCTCATCCTTCTTAAGCAACCTTTTATCCTTCTGACTCTCTTTAAAATGAAAAATCTTACTGAAGAAGTTACCATTATCTGTACCAAAATTTGAAGCCTTCTCTTCATCAGTAGCCAAAGCATTTCTCAAACGTTCATCACCACCCCATGTCCCAGATAAGTCAGGCTGTCTATTCATTGCATTTGTATCGTATTGGGCTATACCATTAGTGTATGTAACAGGTTGTTTAACAGTCGATATGAAATTACCCCAGTTGTTGTCTAAAGCACTGATAAAAGGATCTGTTTTGAAGTTGTATATATCTTTTTCGCCAGTCTCATCCTTGTAGTGAACTTGTGCAATTTTGTCCAACACGTAAGGAGGTATTATTTGTGGTCTATGGCTATAGGAGCTGACATTGAGGTTGAGGACGTCCTGACTGAAGAAAGCTGGGTTGTTTGTGGAGGGAGATGAGGAAGATGATCTGTATCTGTTGTAGTTGGTGCTTAGTTGGAGTTGGCTGGGGTTTATGCCGTTGCTATTTCCGTTCATTGATTGATGCGAACCATTGATATGCTCTTCATACTCAGGAGACATTTTTGTTTGTTGTTTGGCCTCTTCGTAGCTATGTTTGTTTATATTATTTATTGATTTTCTTCTATTTTGTTCTGTTCTGTTTCCACTTTGCTGAAATTGTGTTTGTGTAGAATTTTACTTCACTGTTTTTGGAGCAGCTCGTCTTTCTCGCTAAGTGAAACAGCCTGCGTGGAACGGGGCCTGCTCGAAACTCGTTCACTTAAGCTGAAAATGGCATTTTTCTAGTCTTGATTCTTGAAGTTACCGCACTTCTGATAATTACTGACTACATAGTATAAAGGGAAATGCTACTCGAAAGTGGACTTCAGCTTTCAAGTTTCTAGCATTGTAAGCCGAATGAAATGTTCAGGAAATCATCAAAATCATCATACATTAATCTGGTGTTTGTAGCACTACCGGTAAAAAAGATCAGCTTCAACATCTATTGCTGAATTGCTAGAACTTAAGGAACTTAAAGGTCTCAATCTGCTTAGTTCTTCTCTGACTTCATTGGCAAATTTAACGCCAAAACCATCTTTGAATATAACTCTTATAGTCTCTAATGGTAATCCATTCACTTCAGGGAAAATCAAGAAAATACCTACCCACCCACCGAGACAGATAATTGAGTATATGAAGAATATACCAGAAGACCCGATCCTGTTCATCAATGATAAATATGTCATTGAAACCACAGTGTTAGTAGACCAATTTAACATCGTGACAAGCGTGGATCCTGGCGCCCTAGCTTCGATAGGTAATATCTCTGCAGCAGACCATGGAACAGTACCTAAAGCTGAAGCATATGAAGCAACAAAAACCGTAATGGAAAGCACCAAAATTGAAACCACTCCACTATTTGCAGTAGCACTTGTGGAAGCAATGTTTTCATCTACTAAGTGAAGATTTTTAAAACAAATTGAACAAATTAGTAATGCGAGACTCATGATCCAAACAGTATTCAATAAGATCTTCCGTCTGCCTAATCTATCAACAAAATAGGTAGCAACGAAAGTGAACAAAAAGTTTGTACCAGCTATCAACATTGCAAACATCAAAGGATTCTTCAACCCAATCTTGGTGAATATGATCCCGCTATAATACATCAATGCATTGAATCCACACAATTGTTGAAAAATCATTAAACTGCAAACAACTATAAGTGCTCTCGTTGTTGATTTTAATCCAAACAATCTTTCCTGTAATGATCCCTTTATCAATTTTCGATTCTCATATAAACTGGATTGAATCAATGTTATCTTATCATGGATTTGAAGTTCTGTTGCTTGTGGATATAATTTTTGAAAAGCCAAATAAGCTTCATTGATCTTCCCAGTGATTATCAATAGTCTAGGGCTCTCTGGAATAAATCCAACAAATATCAAGAAAAAAATGGGCGGGATACCACTTAATAAAAACATCAACCTCCAGTTATACTTATTCTTTGACATGAGAATTGCCACTATATATGCCAAAAATTGCCCACCGGTAGTAGCGAGTGAATTGATAGTCAATAGTCTACCTCTCTTGTTGGCAGGTGCAATTTCAGCTATATACACGGGAACTATCATTGAAGCACCTCCAACCGCCAAACCAACATTAAATCTACCCCAAACCAATTGAAAGACGCTGAATGAAAAACACATTTGAACAGCAGCAATGATAAATATGACACAACATAAAGATATTATATGTTTTCTTCCTAATCTATCAGCGTATGTACCTGCTATCAAGCAACCTACCAAGGCGCCAATGGACGTTATTGAAGTAATGAGTTCTTGTTGGAACGAAGTTAGCACTCCTAGATCGTCCTTGATTGTGACTAAGACGCCAGATATCACACCTGTGTCATATCCAAACAATAAACCGCCAATAGCAGCACAGCACACCACCAAAGTTGAGTAAATACCCGTTCTTGTTGATTCAATATCGTTATTGGAAGCTGAGAAAATGGAAGAGGCAAATGATGCAGAAGCAGACGCGGACCGTGCACGAGCTTCAGGGAGTAAAGAAGAAACTGTGTCCCTCATGCTGTTCGATTGTTTGGCATATAAGTTACACTAACTGTTAACACGCTATGATTCGTGAAGGAAGCCTTTCTTTCGTTGAGAAGACAGTGTCTATTTTCAAATTCTCTTCGAAGAGCAAATCCCCACAAACGAATTTAAGGCGAAACATCGCCGAATCGAAGTGACGGATCCGTCATTAAGTTAGCACCCAAAATGAGATTATTTTATGGTTTCCGTCATTCATTACGAGCTACAAACTACTACCAACAGAATATTGACGGTATTGAGTTTTCAGTCTATATACTGTACCGGGATCCTGTTCTTATTTCCAAATGATTCCTCACTGAACCCCAATTTGAGCCAGTCCTTGAGATTGTGTCTATATACAATCGGAGCGGGATTGAACCTCTTCAAATCAACGTTAGGATCCTTGCCAAACCGGGCCTTGGCGTAGTCACACTCTTTCATTATCCACTCTAGCAAGTAGTTACTGCTGATTCTATCATATGGACACACAGTTAGCGGTAACCTGATCTCCGTATCTTTACCATGATATAATCGCAACTTGATCACGGATTCGTACCGTATTGAGAAAAGCTTCCCCCATGTAGTGAACCCCTGGGTATGTGTCACTGGAATCCCTTCATCCAACATGTCGTATGTGATAGTATTTGTCCCTAGCTGGTTCTGGCCGGTAGAATTAGTTTCCAAATTTGATAAATATGAATAGGTGTTTTGGGAATACAAATTCAAAAAATCATTCTCAATGGGATACTCAACTTCAAATTGGGTACTGATACCAGTCGTAGTCAATGGCGCATCACCAAATTCCTGTACCATTGAGCATATCGTATGCTCTTTCTTGGGCGGTAATCCCCCTTCGTGGCATTCAAGTATCTCCTTTATTTCGAACACGATTTTCTTGATTTTTAGCTTCCTGCTGACCCTGTTGTGCAAAGAGTTGGCAACTATCTTGAGGTAAACCTGGAATAAATCTTTGGGGCCAACCGATGATGTTGGGATCGATAGATCAATGATTACTTGATTATCGCTTGTGGAGTTGGTCTGTGTTATAGGCTCATTATACTGTCGGTATAGCGGTAAAGTATCGTATCTCTTGATTGAAATTGGGAACAGTTCAGTTATAATCTCATTCTTCTGTCCATGGTTGATTGTGAAGACTAGTTTGTGGATTGTGCTTGAGTCCCAATGAGGGAACTTCCCGCTGGACATTATATCTTTAGGTATGGGGATCAAAAAGGGAACATCTAGAGCCAAAACTTTCTCTGCGAACTCACCCACGGCAGGCATGAACAAGAACTCATCTTGGTATATCTTGTACTCTCTGAATGTGCTTTGGCAGGAGTTAGTGAATGTCTCGAAAACACACCATTATCATGAAGAAATACTTACTCGTTCGATCCAATGGTAGCGGGAACACTAACGTCCTGTATGGTTCTCAATTCCACACCAACAGACTTGATGAAAAATGATCTAGAGTCCCTTGAGCGTATCTCCAAGACACTCTCTATTCGTGGCTATTTGAAATGTTAGTTGTCTTGTTATCCTACTTCGAATGAACAAGTAAACACTCACGATGCTTCGGGGCACACCAGGACAGCCACAGACGATGTTCGTTGTGGACGGTCTCAACGACACCAGAAGAGGCAGCACGATGGGTGCAGTATTATAGCTGATATTGGCGTACTTCAACATGTCTTCGCACAGCTTCAATGGGCAAGATCTCTACTTGAATCAACTATTTTATCTGGAAAGTGATCGACTTTTTATTTGTTGCATACGAAATCAACTTGAGGTCATCGGACATAACAAGCATCTATGTAGTATGCACCGACTTGTGTTTTGATGGTGATGGATATAGCGAAACCACTAAAAAGGGTCCACGGACGCTTAACAGAAGGCTTACAAAGTTACAACAGAAGAACAACAACAGAAACTCAATTCACTAAATCATAGACAACAAAAACTGAAACAAAAACCAAATAATACATAACCAATAACACTGAAGAAATATTTTACAAATGACAATTTTTCCCTTTTCTTTGCTCAATCTTCCATGAGATCATCATCGAAATCATCAGCGTCTTCATCGCCGTCTGTTTGGATAAACATCAAAACTTCACCGTCTTCAATCAATTGCCAAACGCCCAAATACGAGTATTCATCAATACAATCTTGGAAATGATCCTGTGTGTAACCTCTTGATATAATTCTTTGTCTTAAAGTATCCAATGGTACAGTCTTTTCTCTTGCGCCCTCGGAATAAGCAAGATTTCTAATGATTTGGAAAATCTTAGTTGTTGTAGACTCATCTTCCTTCTCTTTCGAATCGTCGTATAATGACGATTTGGAAACTTGACTGATCCTCAAAGCTTCATCAACATCCTCCATGATAACTTTATTATCAAATCTGATTCTAGCCAAAGCTTGAGACATACGTAAAATCCCTAATAAACTTCTTGGAGTTGTGTGTGAAAATTGTTTCTTTGATCCTTCGTTTCTATGTGATTCCTTTCTCATATTAATATATGATTGGACAACGTAGTCACCAACTTCTTTTGGCACAACTGGTCTGTAAGTTCTTGCAATTGAAATATATTGTCTTATAACTGTAGAATCTAAAGGATCAAAATCCATTGTTGGATGTTTATTATGCATATGAACATAAGCAACATGCTGAGCTAATCTTTCATCATTATCTCTTGTTGCTGTATCCAACATCAAAAATAAGATATCAAATCTTGATAATAACGCAGCTGGTAAATTGATATTTTCATTTGGTGACAATTTTGGATTATATCTACCATATAAAGGATTGGCAGCCGCCAAAATTGAAGTTCTGGCATTTAACGAAGTCGTTATACCAGCTTTGGAAATAGAGATAGTTTGTTGTTCCATAACTTCATGGATAGCAGTTCTATCTGTTTCATCCATCTTATCAAACTCATCAATACAACAAATACCATTATCTGCTAAAACCAATGCACCACCTTCCAAGACCATTTCATCAGTAATTGGATCCCTCATAACTGCTGCAGTTAATCCGACACCGGAGGAACCTCTACCAGTTGTATAAACAGATCTTGGGGAAATCTTGGTGACGGCTTTCAATAATTGAGATTTGGCAACCCCTGGGTCACCCATAAGACAAATATTTATATCACCACGAATTTTCATACCATCTCCAATTTCTTTAGTTACACCACCAACTAATAGCAAAAGCAATGATTTTTTAACATCATCATGACCATAAATTTCAGGTGCGATTGATTTAGCTAATCTATTGTAGATATCTCCTTCTTCGAATAATTCCCTTATCTTTGCCTTGACTTGGTTAGTGATTTCAAATGATTCATACTGTTTTTTATGTTGGGTGATGTATTGAGCTTCAAGGTAAGTTTCAGTTAATAAACCAGCTTTTAAAGCTTTGAAACCAGTATAAGGACTTGGTAAGAAGATCCCACCAACATCAACAATATCACCTGGGTTAACGGACCTCACCAAATCTCCATTAACATGAATGTTTAAGCTTCTTGGGATATGACCCACAGGGACTTGATCAGATAATTCTTGAATCTTGACTTCTTGGAAAGCACTAAACTTGGAAGCTCTTGTGGACATGAATAATTTCCCCTTTGACTGATCAACTTTACATGATGGAGAATTACAATCAATTAAAGGACTAAATGTTCTTGAGTTAACTTGTTGGAAAATTTCAAACCCACATTTATCACAAGTATAAGCATTAACCAAGACAGATGGCTTAACATCTGAAACTCTTGTGACTATACCTCTAACAGTTATCAATTGACCTAAGTAGTTACCTTTGACTTCACGAACTGCCAAAGCTTTACCTTTACCAACATAAGAATCAATCAAAGGTATAAAATAAATACAATAACGACGAGTCAATAAAGGAGGAAACAAGTTATCAGCTGATTCATTATTTGCTGAGTCTTCACCGTTAATATTTAAATCTGCTAACCCATTATTAATCTCATCATTATTTTCCTGTTCTAATCTTAAATTTCTCAATTTTCTTTGATGTAAGATAACATCAAGAACATCATCTTTATACGAAATATCTTTTGTTGGTTCAGGCAATAACTCATCAATAACATTTGAAAACAATTCAATGAATCTATATGTGTTTTTACATATATTTTGAATTAACGAATTACCAACATTTTGTGAAGCATTATTTAATAATTCATTCTCTTCATATTTTTTAATATCATTTAAATCAACTTGTATAGTTGTTAAGTCTCTATTTGCAATTTTTTGTAATAAACTTAAATATTTAGGACCTGTTCCAACTTCGTCTTCATCATCAATGTCAATATCAGTTTCTCCAGTTGACTTATAGTGAGTTAAAAAATCTTTGATTGATTCTCTTATTTCTTTATAATTTATATTTAATTGAACAGAAGGTAATATTGATGTGGAAGACATTTTTAATCAATTATTGTGATCTATAAATCAATTGAAAAAGTATATTTAATCGAAAATTATATATTTAAAAGATAAAAAGATAAAAACATAAAATTCGATACGCGTAGAGATCTTGAAATATTTCAGATTAACTGATAAATCTCGAAATTATTTACCAAAATTCAATTTACGCGATTTTGTTTACTTTTAATTAACGTAATTTCCTAATTCGGAAATAAGTGTGGTTTGGTGCGATGTGTATCGGCTCCCCGGGCTCATCGAGGAGGTCACTTAAGGGAATCGGGTTTGACATGCATTACGCTCCTTGATCCTTATGAGATTTACTAGTTGTATACAAAAAATTCAAAAAAAACTGAAGATATTTTATTGAATCTTCCTAATGAGACGTGAAATTTGAATGGATTATGGATATGTTTTATATAAATTTTTATAATCTTTATAAGTATAATGATGACCATTCAATGTAATATAATTTATGAAGTTGATATATATCAACGAAGGATCAGTTAAATGCAATAATTTGATAAGTAGTATAGCATACAGCCAAAGTGCCCACAATAATAATTAAAAAATCTAAATATATCAATTTATCCTTAATTGAATTTCCCTTTTCAGAATTTTTGAAATATTTCAAATGTATCAAAGGTGGATAAATATAAACCAATGGGATGCATGCAAAACAACCATTAATAGAAACAAACTTGTCCAAATTTGACGAGCCTAGAACTGCCAATATTGAGACTCCCAAAACTATAGAAACCCTCAATAAATTCTTCAGCCATTTTATCAATGGGTTATATTTCCCAGATTCAGATTTGAAAATATTGTTAAAGATTAATGATTCAAAGATCTTTATCACCGGGAATAATTGCAATGGAGCAGTCAAGAAAACGGCCAATGAGTAAAGAATTTTTATTGATGAGACTGATAAACTACCATTTGGTAAATTTAAAATGATGATTGTCAAAGTATGCGATCCGTAAGCCATATACCCGATAGAGCCTATGAATATGAACAACAATGTGATACAACTCATAGTTAAGAATAAAATCCTAGGGAAGTTTTCTGGTTTAGCCATTGATGATTGGATAGGTAAGATCAAACCAACGCCTTCAAATGCAGTCACTGCAACACCGATAAGCATGGGCCAGCTATTTGAATTGAATTGTTTTATATCTCCGACTCCATGCTCCCAGATTTGGATACCACTGTAGTACGATATGATAATTAGTCCAAATAGTATACATACGGATGAGATTAATGAAGTTATTGATAATTTTGTCAAGTCCCTTAATAATACTAATGGAATAAGAAAAACAAATTGTAAAAAAATGATGTTGACGATTGACAAGTGGTTTGTCAATATATCGAATTGTTGTAAAAACGATACCAAATTCTCACAAACAAATATGAGATATGAACTAACAAATCCAATTTGAGAAAAGATGATTGATACCAAAATTGAATATTTCAAAACCGGACCATATGTGGCAAACCCCAACTCACCAAAAGATTTCAAGTTTGAATGTATCTTACTCTCAATCAATACAAAATAACAGAAAAACGTCAAGATTCCGAAAAGCAATATAGTTAAAGAACTGAATAGTAACCCACCGTTTAAGAAAGCTTTTGGAAGAAATAAGACACCACTACCAACCAAAGATTTAAACAACAAGAAAAAAGTTTTCGTTGATGATGCTGTTCCTGTATGTTGGAACTGCCCATCGTGATTCGGGAGTAACTGAGATTCTTCATCAACAATAGCATCTCCATCATTGCCGTAATAATTTGTAAAGTCATCATTCAAATTCTCACCTGCAAAATGACCATATATAGATAAAAACTCCAAGAAATTCTTCGTTATGAAATTATTCCTCTTGTAGTTGATGGAATTGTTATTTAAATTATTTATGAAATCTCTTCTGAATCCACCTGGCAAGTTCATCTCTGAAACTGAAGATGTTCTATTATGATCAAACACTTTGGAGAATGAGCTGGATCGTTTCCTCTTGTTATTGTCTTGATTCAATAAGTAGAAGTTTCTAGTGATATCACCGCCATGAGATAGTAATGAGTCTTTACCATTATTTAAGTATTTATTAATGGGTGTGTAGTCTAAATCATTGGAGTTGGAATTGGAATTGTCAGAATTTGATCGCTTCTGGTTGAATGAAGATATGGACAGTTGTGATGGAGAGTATGAGTAGTTCGTAGAACACGAGGATACTCGTTCAGTCATATTTCATTAATACTTTTATAGAGATAAGTTATAACTGTTTCTAGTATGAGTAATGGCAAAATATACTATACCAAATTTTCTGTTAATAGTTTACGATAACCAATTCATGATTTTTTGCTGTGGCTCATGAAAAAGCAGCAGATTTATCACTAAATGAGAAAAGGCAATTAAAAGCGAGAGAATAGTTGCTTTTTATAGCGGGATAGTCACGTGATGATACTATTAATAAGTGGCCCACTTGCGCCCACCTACCGCGCTGGCTCTGGGCCCTAGTCCTGCTGCCTTTCCTCTCCCTCAATAAGCTCCTAGCTATAGCTTTAACTTCAGCTCATTTTAACTTTCAAGCGGTTAATTACTGTTCATTTGCGAAAGCATCTGTAGACTGTTCGTCGGATCCATAAAGCCTAGGATTTCTTCCAGGCGTGATTACATTTTAAAAAAAAAAAAACGGAAATTCACAAGTTCAGAGTTAGTAATCAGTGGGGTTAACCGTTATATACAGGATAATTGTGTTAATATATGATGAGATATAGTTAAATAATTGTCAATTTTGATTGATGTAACCAAGTTGTGCAATACAAATTCTAACAATCCGTCCTACTGAAATATATTATATTGTGACAATATGTGCAGATACAGCCTACAAGTACTATATACAAGACTACAACGCGTCTTTATATTAATATCTACTGCGCGCAGCTATAGCTGGCTGCAAATTATAAATATTTATGTGCTAGTTAAGCCTGCACCAGTAATTGTCGACACATATATAGTCAGGAAAGATGGTTTGAAGCTCAGACTTGCTCCAAATCTTTTTTCAGAATTTTTTTGGATTTTAGCTGACTTTTTGGTGGAGGTTGGGTTTGAGAACATGTACTTAATTGAAGGCACTACTGCTTAGTTTTCAAGGTTAAGACTCTGATTTTGACTTGAATATCATTATTGGCTCCCTCTTTTATATTAAGAGTTCAAAATGTCCTAGTTTAGCCTTTTTCAAAGCTCTTGTGGTGGTTTATATAGTTGTCTTCAAAGAAATATTCTCAATTTTTGAGTAATTATCATGTAAAGCTGATATATAGATACGTATTGATGTACAGCATCTAGGAGCAGAGGGTCTTGATAGAACTCTCGAAAATTGAGCATGTCATTGCCTTTATTCAAAGAATCAATTCAGGTTAGTGCACTGATTGATCACATTGATCGTCTTTAACAAGTTGATATTCTCTAATCCAACGGGGGGAACCAGGCTCCAGCTAAGTTTCTTCCTTGAGTCTGTAAGATATTGAAATTTGAGGGCCTATTTAACGAAGTGATCTCAAAAGGAATCAGGATAAGATGATACCACTCTCTACCGTTTAAGGCTTAAGCAGTGTTTATTGCGAGCCTTGCTCAATTTTCAATTGATTATTTTATACTTTTGACCATTTTCATTTCCGATTTGACCATTTTGTTAGCCTTTCCCATACAAAATTTGCCCGTTTTGAAAATCGACTTGACCATTTTGAAATGGCTGCAATCTCACGAACTCGATATTTTATATTCCATTTAAATATATGTTCCAAACAAGATTTTCCTGGTTTGGATACTACAATATGCTTGGAATTGATTAAGTTGAATTAAAATCTGTGCATATTTACTAATTTTGCAATATTGAGCTGCAGTACTACGTCCGGCCTGCAGCTTTTTTTTTAAATGATATATTTTAATAAATTAATTTTTACTAAAATAATTCTTACTTAATTAGCCTTTTTTCAATTTAGCGTTAAAAATTATAAATATTTAATTAATATAATATTAATTATATTATATTATAATTTTATTATAATTTATATATATATATATTGCCATGTACTAATTCACCATTTGCGACTCATTTCATGAATATTAAATCTATCCAGTACGTTACACAGTACACTTATAGAATATAGTACCTTACAAGTCATAATTAATTGAATGAAAAAAAGTTAGAATTCAATCAACAATATGCAGGATATACTTTAACATATTCTAAAATATTGCAAATTTACTAACTTGCAAGATAATAATATAAGAATAGATAGGTAAAATCACTGATCTCAGATTACAAAATTGAAGGTACGGTACATGTATAAGTAAATTGAATCTGATCAGTGTATATTACAAATTCATTATAAAGTGAAATAAATATAGTATACGAATACCATCAACCCAATGTAAGGTAATTATATCAATATATATGCATTTCATGATCGATTACATGTAATTTGTCAAAGTACGTCCGTGGTCCGTAATTAAAAAAAAATCCCCGAGTCGAATATGAGATGAGATGAGATGATGATGCGAACCTGATGAGATATATAAATTAGATGAATATCAATCATGTGCGCCAGGGTATAATCAATTGTTAATAGATCATGAACGTCTGTTCTAATTTATTTGCGAAAATTAATAATAAATCAGCACAAGTGTTTATAAACAGATGTTTTAATTGGTTATAGTCAGTACCTTTGGCTTTAAGGGAGGATTGCAGAAGTTATTGTTATGTAGTGTACTGTGTACATCCATTACTTACATGTATTTGCGATTGACGTAGACTCCGGACTAATTGATATTGATCTAATTTGATTTGACTTGTATTCATGAGTGTAAATTCTGCATTGTAAATTGGCTTTTCACTATCACTGTTCACAGTGTATACTATAAAGCTATACCAGATCGTGAAATTACCTATATTTGATTGTAGTGTTCAATCTGCATAACATTAACGCAGTAACTTAATTTAACTTGACTTGGTTAGAGGATCATCTAGTTATTTCAAATACTACATCGTGAGTGCTATATTAGAATTCTCTTAGGAAGTTGTGTTGAATAATCGTGGAACGGTAATAGACTATGGTAGATAAGATAAGATGCGGACCGTATTCGGAATGCACTTTGCCACATGATCAATGACCATTGAATTTGCCACCTGAAAATTAAAAATCAGCCACAAACGGATTCAATAGCCGATGATATCCCCAATATTTAAACTACCGTAAGTGTCATTCCGCGCATAGCCAGACTTCCCCATTGGGTAATATCAAACAAACACAACTATATTGAATTCGCCAACAACTATAAACACATCGCTTGAACCGTATCCAACTCTCACCAATTTGGCACTGCCATTTGCATTTGCCTTTGCTTTGTTGAGCAACTCGCAGTTGGACAACAACTTGTTAGATACACCAATTATATCGAAGCACTCCGCAATGGGCAATGTCTCGACACTATTCACCGATATTATATTGTTTGTATTCGTATTTGCAGTTGTGAATCCAGTAATGACATCTGCATCTTTGTATATCACCACCTTACTGATCTTTGAGATGTGTTTGGATTCTATCGATCTGTTGATTAAGTCAATCAATTCTTCTGTTGGTTTAGGTGTTTCCATTTTGATGTTTGTTGACACTTTTGTGTAGAGATTGTATAATTATAGAAACAATTATTTATCAGTGAAATATAGTGAAATTTCACAGCTGAGTAATATCAGCAACACAACGTAAATTTCAACCGTAAACTCAGTAAATAAATATCAATTGCTGAGAAGTTGTTGCCAATTGCTCATCCACTCTCGGTCTGTGACTGTAACTGAACCGGCACCACCCTAATTATAACTATATTAGGCTTTTACAGCAACAGAATTCACGCTGATTAAACAACTCATGATCATTTGAAACTTACATAATGAAACACATAATCAATTAATAACACATTTAATTAAACGAGTCACTGTTTATCAATTGTGTATATATAAACACTGTTTCCTTATTCTTTATCTTTTTCCATCTTAGCCATATCATTTATATTTATAGCTACAAGTTCCAAGTTATAACTTTCACAGGTATAAATTACAAGCCAACAATAAAAAGTGATAAATTATTGATATTTTTATTTTACAAGGTTACGCGTGAATGAATATTTCAAATTTATACAATAAAATGAGCATAAATCATTTAAATAATGATTATTCAAATCAATTAAATCAATCATATTCAAACAACTACTACAAGGAAATGTATCAGCAACAACAGAATCAACAACCAATAAAGAAAGAAATGGAAAAACCATTATCTACTTCATCACCTACCGCAATTGCTGCCTCTTCAATGGTTACACCTCAAAGATTATCAAATTTGTTGAACTATCATGGTCCATTACCTATAAGACACATTACTTCCCATTTAGCTAACCAAATCCCTGGATTTGGCCAATTAAGTTTAAGCAAACAGAGAAGATTAATAATGAGTGTCTTTGAAAATACTGAAGTTAACGGTGATAAATTATTTGAAAAAATAGGTTGGGGTCAATGGTCTGTTAAATCAAACAGCACTAGCAGCAATAATAGTACAATCTCACAAGTTTCATCTTCCGTTCCAGTTCAGAATTCAAATCAATTAACAAGCCAAGAAAAAAGTATGGCTAAGAGGAGAGAATCAATAACTACTAATAATAATCCACATAATATAATCCCACCATTGGCTATAGAATCACTGTCTTCACTGTCATCCGATATCGAGGAAGAAGAAAACGCCAGTGATAGCGATGATGAGGAATTATTTTCATTTGATGATGATATCTTGATTAAAAGATTTGCTAATCGTGTTCCTTTATTGGGTCCTGTTACACCTATTTTAAATAGTGGTGGAAATAATTCACCAAATCTTGGTAATAATGGAAGAAGGAAATCAAGTTATTCCGTAACGAAGCCAAAGATAAGATCAAGATTAAATTCAATTGATAATTTAGAAATACAAAGAAGAAATAGTTTTGGTACAACAAAACAATCAAATTTAAGAAGTACTTTAGTTAATGCATCGCCTATAAGTTCATTATTAAACAATGATTCAGTTCAACAACAAGATACAGATGAGGAAGATTGGGAATCTATAGGATCAGAAAATTTAAGAAATTTATTACAAAAAAATTTCAAAAACAACAATAATAATAATGGAAGCAATGGGAATGAAAATATAAATAAGATAAAGATATTAAATGAAATAAAAGATCGTGAAAGAGATGCTGCTTTTGCTCTTGTTGAGTTAAGATCAATATGAATTTATTCCACATTTTTATTTATTATTTTCTTTGATGTTGTATTAGGTATTACTATAATGTTGCTGTTGTTTATTTATATACGTTGTTTTATGTTTTTTTATATTACAAGAGAGGTTGTTATTATTTATGGTGGTTGGTTTGCTATGATTAGATATATGTATTAATTATTATTATTATTTTATATTATTCAGCGTAGATTGTCATTCTTTTGCACTTAGTAATAGTATGAGATATAACTTTAAAGCTGTATACTTGATAAAAATAGGTCACCACTTAAATAATGGAAACTAGTTGAAATTTCAAGCTTAATTGAACTATAGTGCGACGAGTCAACTTCTATGGAACGGTCACGACTCACGAATGACGATGATGTTATTAGCCTTGTAATTTGTAAACTAAGTTATCTTAATAAATCACTCAGTAACTTATACCTTAAATATTACAACGGTTACACATGTTGCAAATTGCAATACACTGATTAACCTAATGGGGTTAAGTTATCACAAATAATTAGAATTATCCGCTTTATCTAATATTTCCTCGGGAGTTGAGTCATTGAATGATTGAGTCTTGACTCATTCACATTGGCAATTGCATTTGCCGCTTACCATTTACAATTTGCCATTGACAATTTAATTTTGAATTGTGTTCAATTTCAATGAAAGATGACCGCCGGTGATCATTCTCATTTATTTTACTCTCAATTGTGAATGTTGTTGCATACTAATTGGAAACCTGTGTAGACTTCCTAATTAAGCGTATTTGAGTTTATACACTTGTATTGGAATTTTAGTAGCTCATAGCTCATAACCACGAAGGTAAAAGGTCGTGCAAGAAGTTCAATATTAATGTTCACTAAAATGGGTTTTCAGCTTTTAAACTGGAGTGACAATTTGTGTTATATAAAAAATCATGTCATGATAATATGATACTCGTATTGCTCGCCGCCCATCAAAACTAGCTGCAATCTGCAACTTAGTAGTTAACTGTTACATACTATTATACGTAATTACATAGATAGGTCTTAAAGCTTTTTTTAATTTTATTTGTTTAATTATTTAATAAATTAAATAAAAAAATATAAAAAGATACAATATAAAAATATTATATAATTTAATCATTCATAAATGATGCATCATCCTTATAATGATGGGAAGGTTGAATCATCAACAACAACTGGCTTTTTACCAGCAACAACAGGTTTCTTACCGCCTCTGGCACCTCTTGAAGAAGCACCACCTCTGGTTGAATCACCTCTTGAAGAAGCACCGCCTCTGGTTGAATCACCTCTGGAAGCACCACCTCTAGTCGAGTCACCTCTGGAAGCACCACCTCTGGCACCACCACGACCACCTCTGGCACCACCTCTGGTAGATTGTGGTCTTGGAGTTGGAGTTTGATCAGCAAAAGTAGCATCAAATTCGAAAAATTTAATTTCCTTTTGATTTTTGGTTCTTAATTTTTTAGCATTTGTTTGTGGAACGAAAATTTCTTGAGTTTTGATTAATTTTTCATCACCAGTCCATTTAGATTCAGCACCTTCATTGGCTTTTCTAATTGATGATTTTTGACCTAAAGCTTCTTGTTGAAGTTGTAATTCAGCAAAGTAATCTTGTAAAGATTTCTTTGGAACAGCTGGAACTTCTTCTTCACTTTCAACTTCTTCTTCAGCTTCAACAGCGTCTTTAGCAGCTAATTTTTCAGCTTGTAATTCAGTGGAATCATCACCCCAACCTTGTTTAACAGCTTTAGCAGTGTCAACTTTACCAGTCTTGGAGTGTCTGTCAGTTTGAGATGGTTTACCACCTTTTCTTTGAGTAGAAGATGGAGCTGGTTTAGCACGGTTGTCAGTCTTTTTCTTTAATGCTGCATCGTTACCAGTTGGTGTTGGACGTGGTGGTTTAGCACGAGATTTATCAGATTTTGGAGCAACATCTTCCTTTTTGGTTGAAGTTGTCTTCTTAACAACTTCCCTTGGTGGTAATTCGACGATTGAATCATCTTCAACATCATTACCTAAAAGGTCAAAAAGATTCTATTCAATTAGTATTTATTATATCATATTATACCTCATACACAATTTGTACTTGTCTTGTGACAAATTATGGTTAATTTGTGATTGAATTGCGGGCAAATAACTTACTTTATTGATCATAGACATCTCAAACAAATGATCCTGAAACTAATAATTATTCTATATTAAAACGAAGTAGTTTAATTTAATACAATTTTAATTTAATTTTGTTATTTTTTTACCCAATTTTTGTTCGTCGATAATTTATCGAATTTTTCATTTTGGGAAAAAACTGATGAAAATTTCATTAACTCAACTTTTTCACAGCGTAATTACCGGTCTGCTTGGGTAATTGTCAGTCCACAATGAAATATGTCAAGTTTGGTGCACTTAATATACGGTTGGTTGCTTTATCTTTTATGGAAAGAGTTATACAGCTACTGAGGCTAATTATCAGTTGTGAATGTCAATTGGCCTATTGACAGCTGCACTTCTTCTCATTTGAAGATTGAAGATTGGAGTTTTCTTGACAGATTTCACTCAATTGGACCTTTCGGAGTACTGTTGACACATTTACAAATTACGACTAAACGCATAAAGTGAACTTATAAGTTATAAAAGCTATGAAACACTGTAATATATTGGAAAGTCAGCCATATTACAGATAATATTAAACTAAAGGAAATAACTTATATAATATTAATTAGTAAATTCAAATTTGAAACTATAAAAACAACTTTTGACATTTATTCTTCTCTTCTTTCATTAACAAACACTTCACCAACTCTAACTAACAATTTCTTGATTGCAATCCTCAATTCCGGCGCTATTGATCTATCGAGTAATCTCATAACCAAATCATATATAACTGGGCAATTGTCTGTGAAATCAATCTCCTCTAATTCACAGTATCCGTATATGATCTCAACAACAACAGGTCTCCATGTAGCAATATTTCTTTGCTTTGAATTAGCGTCCAACGAAACATATCTTTCTATAATTGTATTACACATTGGTAGTAATGTATCAATTATCGTTTTTTTCTGGGCATCATTTGATTTTTCTTCATCACAATATATCTTGAACATTATTCCAATATAAACTGCTGATGATGAGGATTCTTGTTTTAATAATGTTGGAACAGTTTCCATAACACCAGCGTTGAATAATCTCACTCTTAAATTCAAATCGTCATTGAAGCTGCGTGAGAATTTATAACTTGAACTCAATAAATTTGCTAATCTGGTCAAATACTCATATGGTATATTTTCATAGAATAAATCCAGTTCAAATAATTCAGATAAAGTTTCAATCATTAGCAATTGTAATACACATTTGACAACAATAGTAGATTTATCTTTAGATCTTTTTAATCTCAATTCAGGACTCATTCTTCTTGGACTCATTGGACCACCAATAAGCTCATCAACATTTGAAACATCTTCTTCAGTGTTTAAACTTAAACGATTTGAATTTGGAGAATTAGCATAATTTAATGGATCTGCTTGGAACAATTCTTTTGCTGTTGTTAAATCAAATAAGTCAAAGAATGCTAGTGATATCTTATCCCAATGTTCCGCATTGAATTTAGTACTATTATTAATCAAAAGATCTTGTAAACAGGATCTACCAATTCTTGCAATAGTATCATTCTCTTGACATATACATGATACCAACAACTGTAAATACTCTTCTAAGATTCTATTCAACGCTTCAAAATATGTAGTGAACAATTCAATCATATTTCTTAACGCTTGAATTAAAGTTGTTGATAACCAAACTGATAAATCATCATTACTATCAATATGGTTAATCTCCCAATGTTTACTCAAAACATTGAATAGTGGGAAGAGTAATTCTTTACAAACAAGATCCCAGAAGTCTGTTTCAAAATGTTTTCCATATTCTGTTAAATCATCAAACATGTAATTCAAAGCTCTTGATCTAACTTCTAAATCTGTTCCTGTCTTGATAATATCATGTAATCCATATAACACAGGAAACCATAATTTTGTTAGGTTTTCTTTATTGGCTTTCATATCTCCACTTAAAATCCCATTGGTATCAAAGCTCATATATGCAATTTTTCTAATTAATTTATTCAATATATCCAATGAAAGTAAGCTTATTCTTTGATATTTTTGGTTTTTTGTCAACTCTCTGAAACACACAACCAAATCTGAAAAACTTTCTTGCAAGAACACAACTTCAAAATAATCATTATTAATTTTGTTTGCTAATTTATAACTCTTGAACACTAACGATTCAGAATTATCTTGAGCAGCAACTGTCAAGACTCCAAATATTGTCTTCCATCCAGATTTAATCTTATCAGCTTTACCCAAAATCATATTATTGATACATTCTAAGATCATATCTTTAATTTCTGGCGATGGATTATTTGTAATGATATACTCAAATGGGTCTAAAAACAATTTTTGAAACCTGTAATGTGATAATTCTTCAATTTCCAAAAATCTCATTGATAACTGTCTTAATGAATCGAGTGCAAAAAAAGCAATACTTGAATTAGAATGACACCCAACTTCATTGAAAGTCTCACGAATTATCGCCCAAAGATTTGACCATTGAACACGGATACGTTTCATATTATAATAACAAACATCAACAACTTTTTGCAAAGAAAACATTCTTGGATTTATACTTTGTCCAGATGAATCAATTTCTTCAGCTGATACTTCAGAAAGTGCTTTCACAAATTCAACTATACTTTCACCAGACAATTGCGCACTGTTTGTGAAAACTCTATCCATTGCAACATCTAAATCAGTCGCAGTGAGTAAGTTTGCTGCTTCATTAGTTAATCTTTGGTTCAAGAAATGTTTTTGTGCAACTTGTGAAGGAGTTGCTGAGCTGGAGCCATATGCCGAAAAAGAACTAAAAAATCTGGAGGTTTGGGTAGATCTAGCACTATCAATCGAGTTTCTGTTGGATATTTTGGCGATGGACACGTCTGGAATGGCATCTGAGTCGGCACCTTGCGCAATTAATTGTAATCTCTCGATTTGTGAAATTGATGTGAGAATTTGTTTCCATGCAGATTTCAAGTTATTTCCTTCAGAGATTGCAATTTCAAGCATAACACGTATAGCATCAATATTTTTGCTCTTGATTTCTTCATAATTATTCAAATTTGCAAATTGAACCAAAGCACTTATGAAAGATGTTCTAACATAATCGAGATCAAACATACATGCGATACGAATAGATAGTTTGATACCTTCCAAACATGCAGATGTTGTTTCTTCTTCATCATACTCCTTGAATGGTGGAGTTAAACCAGCTAAAATAGACATCCACAATGTGTCGAATATTGATTTAACATGATGAATATGTGAAGCTGCATAAAATATAGAGTGTGCTCCCTCATCACTTTTTAATCTTTTCCCTAAAGTTCTCACCAACTTTTCAGTTTTTGTGGACATCTCTTTCGAGGCCTGTATGTACGCCTCTCTGGAAGTATCCTTTGGACCAAAAAATCCATTTTGTTGTGTATTTAACTCTCCAGATATCAATGCGGCATGCTGCTCAGATTGTAATTTGATTTCGTTAACCTGAATCTCTTGGTAGATTTGATGTAAAAATTCGGGAGACAAATCTTTGCCATCATCAATACCAGTATTATTCTTCAAAAAACCATCAAAAGTCATTCTATTCTTTATTTGAGGCGAATGTAAATCTGTATTAAGCATGATAACAGAATAAGCTAAAACATAAGCTGTATCTGCGTTAGCGAAAACATTTGGATTACCCAAGACGTATCTTTCAGCAAATTTTAACATGTATCTATCAATCTTTTGAGACTCACCAGGTAATCTAAATGCTTGTAAGAATCTTCTCATAGCATCAACAAATAGAGTATTCGTGAACTCCATTCCATCGACAAAAGCATGCATAATCGCAATATTACGTTCATCACCTTCTCCGAGGTATTCACCTATCACAGATTTATCCAAACCATCAGTATTCAATAAAAACAAACCGATATCAGTTGGGCTTGACGATTCAATGAATTCTGTTTCAATTAATTTTGCAACACCCTTTTTAGGATTCAAATTGAACTGTTTAATCCCATCCAAAAAAATCTTTTTACGCAACTTCAAACTTTCAAACTGAGATGGATCATCTAATTCAAGTTTGCTTGAGGGGTCAATGAAAAAAGAAGCATTCGGAGATACGGCTGCTCCATTAGAACCTATGGTACTGGAACGCTTTCTTGACATTGAAGATAGATTGTCGTTCTCCAAAAAAGGGATTGAAGATATTCCCTTTTGAGCCCATGAAAAAATCGATCTTAAGAATGCAACTGTGGTATTGATTGATGTAATTTTTAAAGCATAGTCCAATGGAAATGGTAGTGATGAGTCTGGGTCAGGTGGCCTGGAGGACAAATTCGAAATGGATAAACTGGAAATTTGAGATAAATTATAAACAGCTAATGGCTTTTTAGAATTTTCAACAAAGTTTTGCTTTTGAATTTGAGTAACCTCAACCCTTGTCAATGACAATTTTGTAAGATAATTAATCAATCTTTCACAAATATTTGGCATACCACTATCACAATCATAGTTCAAGTAAAACTCAATGATACATCTTGAATCATTACACAATCTTTGAACTATAGAAAGTAAGTAACGTTTTTGATGCGCAGTTGAGGTCTTCATTTCGGACACCGGAAAATATATTTCATCAAAGAACACAGGAATCTCTCTTTTGAACTCAGACCTCAAATTTGATATGATTAACCAAAATATTTCCAAAGATATTTCGAAGACTGGTGCTAAAGGAGAAGCAGCATTTCTGGATAAGGATAAACATAAATATTGTCTCACAGCATCGATTAGTCTAGTTTCTTCTTGATTTGTGGAGGTGATTATTGCATCTTTAGATAAGAAAATTTCGATGTGATCTTTGATAATTGTGTGGAGTATATGCAATGACAATAATTTGGATCTTACCGAATGTGATCTCATATCTAATGAATCGGATTCCAAGGATTTCACTGATAGTTTACACATAGCTCTGAATATTAGAAAAACGTCTTTCACGACCAAATCATCTTCATCTCCGATGTTAGCTTCAACAGCTCTGGCTTCATCTGACTCTGAAATATTTTCCAAATTCTGCAAAGTTAGTTTTTCTGTTGGTTGTGTACTCAATCCAACATCTTGCTCTTCATTCGATTCGGACTTCTCATTAACGATATTACTGCTGGATGTTTTTAACACCGATTTCTTCTGAGACTGGACCTTGGCGACTCTTTCAAAAACAGTATTGATAACCTGGGTCAACGAAGCTTGAGCAATACCCTGATTTATAGGTGACAATGAAAAGATGAAAACATTGTAAATTTGTCTAACAGCTGTCAATAATGAGCTACCATGTGCGGACATGTTCAAGATACAAGCCATTAAGGCTCTCACGACTTGCAATTCAACTTTAGGATCAGTTCCCTCGCCATCAAAACAATTACATATGGATTCAATCGCAGCATCGATCAACAGAACCTTCGGAGGTGGAGTAACGATGGAGTTTGGAACATGTATTGGCTTCTCTGGTTGCTGGGAAAATATTGAAAATGTGAATAATTTACTCAAACAGTCTAAAGCGGCGACTTTCAATTCAACACTATGGGTCAAGCAAGCCAATTTCAATGGTTCAAATATAACTGAGGAATCCGGTAATTCACTAATCCTGAGAGCGTCCAAAGCTTTTTTGCATGAGTTTTGTAATGGGATATTTTTTTTTGCTTCACGAGATTCATATATTTGGTCTAATGCTGTTTTCAAAAACACCGTATTAGTATTCATAGACCCATTTGAGCCAATAGAGAAAGTTGACATTGTTCTTGAATGAATTTCTGCAACATTAAGGTGACCAGTATTATTTCCCAACCTTGATTCTGCAATTGATGATTCATCATTGGTTTCTCTATCAGGATTTAATTGATTCGTAAATCCATTCACATGGTTCTCATCAGTGATGATTATACTCGACTGATCCACTATCTCAGAATCTTCATTATCGCTAGTGTCCTCAACTTGAATCTTGTCACCATTTGCTTCTGGAGATGCATCTCCATTGGTACTGATTTCGATCTCGTCATTCTGTACGTTTAGAGTCTCGGTATTTCCATCAATTCTTGGTGCTAATTTATCATCGATGAGTATGTTCGCAATGCCCAGAGTAGCAGATTCAACACCAGTCCCTTCTTGTACGATAACTTCTCCATTGTGTCCAATTGAAGGATTCTCTGTGATGTTAATCTCAACTTCTTCAGACATGATTCAGACCTCGCAGCTTTGGATAGATATCAGTTATTTCTTTCAATCAAGTGAGCAGCGGAGGGTCAAGCAGCAGAGTGGATATGGACAGGTCTGGTTTCAGTGGAGACGTGGTTGACGTGGTCGTATGATCTCTCTATTTCCTCTTGTTTCCAGTAGCTCCACCAAATCTGTTTCTTCGATCCACTTAGCGCTGTCCCTCCTACAAAACGCCAACGGCGGGTAATTTCCATCAGCCTCAAAACAGATCTCACTTTCAAAATTTCCATCTTTACGCGACTCGAATCGGATCTCGATCAGATAAAAGTTAAAACTGTTGAAAGATCACAAGTTGCAACTAATTAGTAATAACTTATAAGGATGTATGTGTCTACAAACATAATCTTTTGGCTCAGGTAATTTGTAAATCTTGAATCACGTAATAGGAGAAACTCTGCCGAAGTTTTCTGATAAAATCGTTATGCTTGATCCAGGATCTGTTCCTGAAAAACAGTCGGTTCGACAGATTTTGGAAATTAGACAAAAGTGCAAAATCCAAAAGCCATGGCCCATGATACATTATAGTTTACAACGTTCAAGATACAAAATAATAGTCATTAAACATTATAAAACAAATTAGAATTCACTTAAAGCAACGGCAGTAGCTTGGAAATCATCGTGAGAAATAGAAACCTTGATCGCCTTAACACCAGCAGCAGTAGCTGAAACGGCAGCCTTACCAGATAAAGAAACTTGTGGAGCACCATTAGAATCACGAACAATTTCAATTTCTTTCAATGAGGCACCAGAGCCTTCAGATTTAACACCTAAAGCCTTGAAAACAGCTTCCTTGGCGGACCAAGTACCTGTGAATGAAGCTTGAGGTGAAGCAGCCTTTTGACAGTAAGCAATTTCAGAACTAGTAAAGTTTCTTTCGAGGAAAGTTTCATTATCAATATTGATTGCAGAAAGTAACTCAACGTCAACACCGACACCTTTACCTGAATGGTTTAAAGTTTCTAACGCTTTTGAAGTTTCATCAGCTACCTTACTGACATATGAGTGGGAAGCTTGAATACCTTTCTTTGAGAAAGAGTAATCCGCACCACCTTGGTCGACACGAGCTAACGGATCTAAGTAAGCTGGTTGTTCTAAGTCATCACTGTATGGAGCATGATCTTTAGCAACAAACATAGTGTTACGGGTGATGGCATTATGCATGTAACGGTAAGAACGTTTGTTACGGGCAGTGACTTTAGCGGCATATTCAGCATATGAAGCAGCATCTAAAACAGCGTAAAGATAATCTGGATGAACAACAATAGCTTGAGCACCTTTTTGACCGAAACCGAAGGAAGTAACTGAAGCAGCTTTAATACCATCAGTTTGAATTGATCTTGATGGATATAAGACGTATTCATATTCCTCTAATAATTTATCAACATTATCAGCGTTACGGTTACCTGGAACGATACCACTATTCAAAATTTGAATAGCACCATTCAACATCCAAGCACCAGCAGCACCCTTAGGATGACCAGTAAGGTATTTTTGGAAAACACCGAAGACTGGGTTACCTTCAGTACGACCAAGATGTTTCATCATTGAGTTGATAGTAGCAGATTCATTCTTGTCATTGGCCTTGGTAGAAGTACCATGGAATGAAGCAACACCAAGATCATCAATAGTTAAATTGAAAGTAGCTAAGGCACCACGTAATGGAGCAATTCTTGGATCATTCTTATGGAATTCATTACCCCATTGTCTCTTAGCATCTTTGATTTGACGTTTAGCTTCACGGTGTATTTCTTCAGTACGTTCACGTAAATAATCTTTTTCGGAAAATTCAGCACCATAATCTTCTTTAGCTAAAGAAGCTTCGTCTCTCAAATAGTCAATTTCGGCTTCTTCCCAAGATTTAACTTGAGTAAGACGATGTTTCAATTGACGAACACGGTATTTGATGTTGAGCATTTGAGCTGGGTATTTAAGTTCACCATGATGTTCACGAGCAGTGGTCAAGATACCTTTACCTGGAGCTGGAACAGAACGACCAATTTTATCAGTAGCAGTAGCAGTTAAAGCTAAGACAGCATGGATTGGAACACCCATCTTGATAGCTAATTCGGCAGTCATAATAACTTGAATACCAGCACCTTGAGCTTCCATGAAACCACTTCTTGAAGTAGTGGTTGGTCTAGACATATCACGAGGAGTTCTACCATGATCGAATTCTTCAAGAGAGTTTGAAGTAGCATTCATGTTAGCAAATTCGTAAGAACCTTCTTCTTGGAAATCATCATAACCACCGACAAGACAGATCTTAGCTTTACCTGATAAAATAGTTTCACAACCAATATCAAGAGATTCAACTGCAGTAGCACAAGCACCAACTGGGGTCTTGATTGGACCAGATGATGATAATAACAACATGTTAACCCAAGCAGACATAGTATTGATGAAAGATTCTTGCAAAATATCATTCTGAACTGGTCTATCTGAGTAACGGTCCTTGAACATTCCACGTAAAGCGGAAACACCACCCATACCCGAACCAGAACAATTACCAACTTCAGAAAGATGGACGTATTTATAGAATTCATATGGATCGGTAACACCTGAAGATAATAAAGCTTCAACAGTTGAGACCAAAACAAATAATGTAATTGGATCCACTTGGTTGATAGTATCTTCCGAGATACCGTAACGACGAGCGTTCCAACCAGTTGGGATTTGACCAGCAACGAGACGATCAAATCTTAATGCTTTTGGAACAAACAAAGTAGAACCCTTCATCAATCTAACAGTATATTCGCCAGTTTCTGGAATTTCAAAAATTTCACACTTATCACCATGTTCATGTTTGAAATGCTCAGCAGTTTCTTTTGAAGCTTCAAATGGATCCAAGTCATGTTCGATAACAATTTCTTGGATAAGTTGTTTCTTGTTTGGATCATATCCGTGGAATAACTCTGGCTCAATCAAACGGATACCAGCATGATCTAAGATATCTTCTTCATATTTGGCTTTGATATCTTTATCTTCAACAGGTTGTAAAGTTTTAGCATCGACCCAACCAGAGTATGGACGACCTTTCAAGTTACCATTATGGTATTTAATGTAACCCATAATCCAGGCCATTTCAATGGTACCCTCTAATGAGAATTCACCAAAGGCTTCCATTTCCCATCTAGTTCTAGCATTACCCCATGGACCAACTTCAGCGAAACCGGTAACGACAATAACTCTTTCTAAGTCTAATAAACCTTCTAAATCTGGAGCAATCTTCTTGATTTCTTCATATGGTTTAAGAGTTGGGAAATCGAATTTCATATTAGCTCTTGGTTGAACAACAACCTTTTGATATGGAGCGTCTGATTTATCACCATCAACAACTTTTTGTTCAATAGCAGTTTCAATAGAAACAGCTCTTCTAACGTCAGAAGTTTGAACTAAATCAGTTCTTAATTTGGTAGTAAATTCTTTCAAGTTTTCAATAAAATGTAAACCACCATTAAGATCGGCCATAACTGGACTAACTTGACATAATTCAACAACTTCTGGAGTCATTAAACCTAGAATGTTGAAAGCCATTTCCTTTTGAGAGAAAGTACGAACACCTAACTTTTCGATACCCTCAGCGATAATGTTATTACCAGACATTAAACCAGTACCTCTGGTCCAACCAATAACAGCACCACAAATGGTTAATTGTTCACCCCAACCTTCTGATTGCCATCTATTGAATAAGGTTTCTAATGACAACTTAGATTCTGAGTATAAACCATCACCACCAAAAGTACCATGGTTTGGAGATAATGGTAAAATACATTGAGCTGGTCTAGTGTTGGTAGTCTTTCTCTTCTTAACAGCACCTAACAATCTTAAGACATTAGTCAACATGATTCTATGAGCTAATTCAGATTTTGATTCAATACCATCAATTTCAATACCAGCTTCAGGAATAGCAGCGAATGGAATAATAGCATCAAGATCCCATCCAAGACCACCTTTCTTGGTATCGTTATAGATATAATCAACTAAAGCTTGGATATCTTGAGTTGAACCTTGGTTGAATGGAACGACAACTAAAGTAGAACCAGTAGCACCATATCTTGAATACATAGTTTGGTAGTATTCTGTAACTTTCTTAGAGAAACGAGAGGTAGTTACAATAACTTTAGCACCACCTGAAATTAAACCTTGTAAAATTTCGGCACCAATAGAACCAGCACCAGCACCTGTAACTAAGACGTATTTATCTTTGTAAGATAAACCGTTAATAGCACCTCTTTCTAAACCATCAAGATAAGTGGCAGATAAAGCACGGTCATAAACCCAAGCACCGCTTTTTTCTTGAACTTTCAAGTGTAAGAATGGAATAGTTTCAACTGGAATAGTTTGAGAAACTGGTTTAGCAATTGACGATTTTTCTGGTAAAGAGGCAATTTCATCATCATCCGAAGCAGATGAGGAATCATCTTCTTGGTTAGATAAGATAGCTTTAGCAGATTTTTTGGTTTCAATCTCACCTGATGATTCAACGTAGTTGATAAGTTGATCGTACAAGTTTTTGACTTCCAATTTGGTATTCTTAGACAAGTTAGCTTGTTTGATGATAGCTCTATAAGCTTTAGCTAAATCTTCTTGAATAGTTGGTTGAACATCTTTAGTTAAAGCACCACCTTGAGCCATCTCAATGACATATTGTTCGAATTTTCTAACTGAATCTTTATGAACTTCTTCATAATTGATGTTACCCTTCAAATCAACAGTAGTTTTTGGACCTGTTGGTCTTGAAACATCCTTATAGACAGGATCAACGTTAAGAACTTGTTTACAATTATCAATCAATTGTTGACCTAATTTTTTGGCTAATTTGTAAGTTTCACCCTTTGATTCTGGAGTATGATCAATATGGTATTGCATGAATTGAATTAAAGTTGGATTTGAACGATTCATAATTTGAATACATTGTGAGATAGTTTCTCTATCAATACTGGTTAATTTACCAAAAATGATATCAAAGTACATTGATAAAACATCTTGTCTGGCCCAATTCCAATAAGAATCATAAGTTCTTGATTTTAAAGAGGAGAAGACTGGTTTGATACCTGAAGCATAGAATTCACCGTGTTCTTCATTCCATAAATCAAGTTCGGATTGCAAAACGTTTGAAGCTTCTTTTTCCTTAATGAATGATTTTTCACCTTTGTTGAGATCGATGTTAAGATATCTGGCTAAGACTTCTAATTGTTGTCTAGCTAATTTCTTTTGTTCAGCAGTCATGGCATCTAAAGCAGCGGAATCAACAACTGCACCACCAGCACCACCGGCAGCGGCACCACCAGCGGCAGCAGAAGCTAATGAAATACCAGCGTGTGAGGCGTATTTTTGAGCAATGGTATCTAAGTAAGCTTTAGCATCAGCGTCACCACCAAGACGAGCAGCTGGTTCATCAGTTAAGGCGGTCAATAATACACCATCTTGTCTACCTGGACCAAGACCAAATCTTGATTCTAAATATTTACGAGCAACGGTGACTGAAAACCCACCAGGCATCTTAGAGGCCATTAATCTAGCAATCAATGAAGACGATTGTTTACCTAAAGCACCACTGAAAGTATCTTGAAATTGTTCAGCTAATTCTTCTAATGGAGTATCTTCTGGTTTTTCTGGAGTAGACCCGAATTCTTTTCCTAAATCACCTAAAATTTCATTTTGGACAGTTGATTTACCACCCACTAAATCTTTAATCGCTTTTGACATTGGGACGGAATCTAATGGTTTCTTTAATTTTTGCGCAACTAAAACATGAATCAAAAGAGAAGCCTTGACAGGTTCATCTGGAATTGAGGTAGCTGGACCAGCAGATGCAGCAGCTGGAGCGGCAACAGGAGCGGGGGCTGGAGCAGGAGTTGAAGATGGAGCAGCGGCAGCAGCTGGAGATTCTTGAGCTGGTGGAGCGATATCAACTGGATCTGGAGTGTAGTAGATTTCCTTAGCATCCTTAGCGTAACATAAAACTTGACGTTGTAAAGATAAAGCAGCATCGTAAGATTCATATTTAGCTTTGATGGTTCTTGAAGCCATACCAGCTAAAGTTGGAGATGGTCCAATTTCAACAACACGCTCAGTATTGTGATCTTTTAAAAATACATCTTGAGTTTCAATCCTGGTATTGTTAGTATTTTGATCGTAAAAAGCGTAATATAGACAAAATATGTCTTGAACAGCTTGTCCATATATTTCAAAATATGAAAACATACCATCTAACTGGAGAAGCAAATTGGTAGGCAAGAAGTTCTGTAAGAAGAACGTGCGAGAGTTCTTGTTGGACTTCCGGACGCATATTGTTATAATGTGGTGTTCAGTGTCGCTGTGTCCTAAATTAGTCGCTGAAGTGCCAAATCTGTTTCTTATATCTTTTCTTGCAGCTTTCTCTGATCTGTTGGGTCAATTTTTTTTTGGGATCTTTCAGGTTGCGAGCCCTTGGTGATATCGCGAATTCTCGAAGCCCTACAATTTTCTTCAAAAAAATTTATTCACAGACCAATTCGATATTTCCCGTATAAAAGGAGCAGATTCCCACCTTTTTTCAATATCGATTTTCCATTTGTTGTGAAAACAGCGGGATTCAAGTATATAGAGAATATACAACTTCCACTATATTGACTGTACATAATAAAGTCACCCTTTTGCTTTGCCTTCTCATTTACCTGATTGTTTTCTGATAAATTACAATCAACTATGGTTAATGAGAAATTGCTATGGGAAGAATAAGATGAACTACTCCACCCTGTTTGACTATGGTTAATGATTCTTCGGATGATTTTACTTGTGTGTGTCATAATGAGGACTAAATCACTGATCTACATCTTTACTATTATTTTGTAGTCTTACTCTATGACGGGAAACTCGACTGATAGGTTATAACCAGAAATTTCAATTAGCTCGCTCAGACGAAGTAAACAAGTCAAAAAAAAATATGAAGGTTTTTCAGCCTCAATTGTACGAATAAGAATCTATATAATTAACAAAAACAAAATTTGCACTACCTGTCTAATGCTCCACGATTCATGGAATTATTATGTTAAAAATGAGAGCGTACCAATAGTTTAATTAATGACTAGTTATTGATGTCGAATGATAACAGCAAGCTATCATAAAAGTAACGTGTTTATGAGCTTATATAAGTATCAAACACATTTAGACTCTAGAGTTGCTAACAACGTTGAACCCCTAAGTTCCGTCTGGTATTATTATAAGGTAGCTTGTGGAAAAAGATATTGATATTTACAGAACAGAAATTTTATAATAGATGTATTAATCACTCAGATTTGCATATAAATTAAACTGTAAAAAAAGTCAATGAAATATCAAATATTTGTATAAAAAAAGATTATTAAAAACAACAAATAAACCAAAATTCAATAAAACGATAAAAATATTAAAACTGAAAATTCAAATAAACATTTTAATTTTGTAATATAAAAATGAAAATGAAAAATTAGACAAAAAAGGAATCTCTTCTGTAAATTAAAAGTTGAACGAGAAGGTGAAAAAAGAAACAATAAACAAAGGGTACGTATTCTTAATGTTTTGTGATAGCGACTGGAACAGCAATGGCAATAGCAATAATAATAAGGATAATAATCAAGATTAATAAACACCAACACTTCTTTCTTCTAGCAGCTCTTGCAGATTTAACAGCCTTATTTGTATGACCAACCCCTTGTTCAATATCGTGTTGAGCGGTTTCAACTTGTTCGTCAACTTGTTGAACTGCAACATCTTGTTCAGCAACCAATTCTTCCATATCGTGGAATAATTGAGTCAATTCTGCCATTGTCTTTTCTAATTTTTGTAATTCACGATGTCTTGCTTGAACCTCAGCCAAAGCAGTCTTAGCTTCACCTCTTCTATTACTTTGTAATAAAGCTTGGGAGAATATCTGTTGGCCACCAGCATCTTCAACAGCTTCTCTGACTTCAGCGTCTGTTGCTTGAGGTTTAATAATTCTATATTGTCTTTCAGCTTGTCTCTTGGTTTGTTCACGATGATCAGCTTCTATCAATCTATATTCTTCAATATATTTCAAAAATCTTTGACGACTGGTTTCAGCTTGAGCAGTTTTAGCTTGGTCATGTAAAGCGATTGATTGAGCATTCTTAATTTTTGATTTCAAAGTTTGTTGTAAAGCATTTGCTTCACTGACTAAACCATCAATTTGCTTTGTTAAGACTTCTTCTTGTTCTTCATTGATTTCATTAACCAAGGATCTTTGCTTATTACTGATTAATTGAATTATTTCTTGATAAGAATCTAAGCTGTTATTTATATCATTAATTTCATTCATAAAATTAACGAAATCATTGGAATCATCGGTTTTACCATAACTATCTAATTCGTAAGAATCAGCATATGGATTAGCATTCCCATAACCAAACTGTATAGATGTTAGTAAATGTAAAAAGAAATAACCAGTTATTCATAAAAAAATCAACAAACAGACTATAAACAACCAAAAATGCAAACAATTTATTTGTGGTCGTTTAAGTAAAAGTTAAGCTCAAATTCAAATCAAAGGATGAGAACAACTCTAAGCACTATAGGTCAGCTGTTGGTGGGAAGCGGAGGGACACATACATTGTTGTTTCCGTAACTCATGATGATTTCAAAGAATTCAACTGTTTGACTTTGAACAGCAAAACTTTTTATCTAACAAAAATGAATTTCTGTTTCTCTTTTGGTAATTCTGAAAGTTTGAACGAACCGTGAAATTGAAATCAGAATGAACACGGTCAGTGCACAGCTGCTGCGGAGGTCGTGCAGATCCGCTCTTTTCCAACTAACTCCTAGTGTCAAACTGAGGCTGAGTGCGAAAAGAAGTCAATTTACACAGGTTGTTCGCGGTCATTAATACCAAAGAGTCGACTATAATCACGTGGATAATTTGTTACGATCGTATTAATTTCTCTTTTCGGACGTTCGAACTTCAGTTGTTGGTATGTGATGAGCCGCACAATCGGTTATGAGCACATATGACCTGCATTAATAAAAGAACTACAAAAATCTGTGGTTACATAATCGTATAATAAAAAAATATGCTAAGCGTCTTAAAGAGTTACAAACAACTGAAGATTAGGAACTATATCAGTTGTGCACGCTGCACACCAATTTTGGATTTCTTGCGAGTCCCTTATACTCTACTCAATTCAGATATCATTCTTTATCTGAAGCACCATCTTGAGAGCTCAATGGAAGATTTTATTTCTCTGACTCACCAGGCTGCCGGTCACATAGGGACTCTTATACATCAAGATGGCTCTGTGTTTGCCAAATTAACTTGCAAAACTGAAATAGATTTCTACAACAAGATCCAACTATCAGATATAAACACTCCTCAGAATGAATATGCTTTTGACCAAGATTATGAACAAGGTTCGAAGTTAAAGGACTGGATGCCGGTTTATATTGGAACTTTGAGTCCTGGTGTGTCAAATCAAGTGAAAAATCAAAAGGGAAAAGATAAATTGACTCCAACCGATAGCAACGATGAATCTGAAAAGGACGAGTTTATATCAAGTCTAGAGAAACTATCAATATCTAAAGAAGAAAAATTAATTAATGACACTATAAATCTTTCAATAACTGCTGAAACTGATGAAACTGGTAAAGCGGATAACGATAGCCAATATATTGTTTTACAAAATTTATACTGTGGTCTCAGCAAACCAAGTATTCTAGATATCAAATTGGGATCAGTATTGTATGATTCTGAAGCTTCAACTGAAAAAAGGAAGAGATTGATCAAAGTGAGTAAAGAAACAACAAGTGGCTCGTTAAGTCTCAGAATATGTGGTATGAAATTACATAACGATGCCATTCCCTCAGACTTCCCTAACTCTAACTTCAAAATGGAAGATGTCGTGACAAAACATACCGACGGGTACTTGAGTTTTGATAAATATTTTGGAAGGTCGTTGAATAAGGATAATATCTTGGATGCATTGAAGTTATATTTCCAGCATAGCAAACTTGAACCTTATAGGCAGAAAATCGTTATTGAAAACTTCTTGGTCAGGTTGCAGTTACTATACAACTGTTTACTTTCAGAAGAAGTTAGAATCATATCTGGGAGTATACTTTTGATATTCGAGAACGATACTGATAGATGGAATAAATTAAATGATTACGATCCAATATTAAGGGAGGATTTTTTCAGTGACGACGAAAGTGATGATAATGATGATGAAAGTGTACTAGAAGTGAATGCTCCATTGAGTAGTTTGAATGTTATTGATTTTGCACACTCAAAAATCGCCAAGGGTAAAGGATATGATGAGAACATTATAGATGGTGTTGATAATTTATTAAAGCTCTTCGAACGATTATCTGCTTCTTATGAATGATTTATGCTGCTCTTTCCAATATAACTACATAAAATAGCATTCCAATTATTCATGTACAAATAAATAACATAACGAAAACCAAATATAACAACAAAACAGTGCAATAAAAGAACTAGCTAAAACAAAAAATTAAAAGAAAAGAAACGAAAAGATAATGAAACAAAAATAAAAAAAATGATAACCATGAATTCATTCTTTATGACTTTAAATAACTTTTTTTATTTAATTTAATAATTTTGTAATTTTACCAATGGCAATAGTAGACCCTTGATCTCTAAGAGTAAATCTACCTAATTGTGGATAATCAGCATAAGTTTCAACACAAACAGGTTCAGTTGTTTCCAAGATTGCAATGATCTTCATACCTCTCTTAGCAAATGCTGGTGGTTTTTTGGATTTTCTATTTGTTCCTTTTTCTAATTTATGTAATAATTCGATGAATTGAACTTCTTCAATTGCAGTATGAACATGCATAACACATGAAAACCCATTTGATAAAATTGATTTCAATTCAACAATAGCAATTTGAGCTTCGAATCTCGTAACAGTCTTAACTGGATTTTTTGGTGAAGTTAAAACAAAACCTGGTGATAAATCTTCTTCTTCGACACCTTTGATCTTTAATCTAACTTGTTCACCACAGTAAGCAGCATCAGCTTCAGTTTCAGTTTCGTTAAAGATAGTTAAAACTTCAACAATTGTCTTATTAGGCATTAATAATAATGAACCATTTTTCTTTATATGACCTGATTCAATTTTACCTTCAACAACAGTACCCAAATCTTTCATCTTACCTGAGATTGGTAACATGAATGGAGCATTGATATGACGGTCGACAGTTTTCATAGCATCTAAGTATTCTAATAATGATGGACCTTTGAACCAAGGACAGTCTTTGGCTGGGACACGGTCTTTTAAACCAGCACCAGTGTAACCAGAAACTGGCATATAGACAATATCATCTTTAGCATAACCAATACCTTTCAAGTATGATGCTAATTTTGAGGTACATTCATTGTAACGTTCTTCAGACCAACCAACAGTTGGATCGTCCATCTTGTTAACAACAACTATTAACTTGTTAACACCTTGAGTCTTAGCTAATAAAGCATGTTCACGAGTTTGACCACCTTTTTCAAAACCTGTTTCATATTCACCTTTACGAGCAGAGATAACCAAGATACCAACATCAGCTTGAGAAGCTCCACCAATCATTTCAGAAATGTACAACTTGTGACCTGGAGCATCCAAAATTGTGTATCTACGTTTTTCAGTTTCGAAATAAGCTTTACCAACTTCGATTGTCTTACCATCATTTCTTTCTTCTTTATTTGTATCCATAACCCAAGATAAGTACCAACCTTGTCTACCGGCATCCTTAGCTTCACGTTCGTATTTATCAACGGTACGTTTATCAACTGAACCAGTTAAATATAAAATGTTACCACCCATGGTTGATTTACCAGCATCAACATGACCCATGAAGATTATGGAAACATGATCTTTACCACCGAATAAATCATTAACGACTTCTTGATCAACTTCTTCTTCTTGTTCTTTCGCAAGAGCATCAGCTGAAGCGGCACCAGCAGCAGCGGCAGCGGCCTCTTTAGCAAGTGAACCTTTGGACTGGGCTGGCTTTGAAGACTTTGTTTCTTCCTTTTTAGTTTCAGCTTTTGGAATGGATTTTGCTTCAACTTTTGGTTGAACTTTTGGCTCAACTTTTACTTCTACTTTCGGAGTTTCAGTTTTTGCTTCGATCTTTGGCGTTTCTGTTTTTTCTTCAGCTTTTTTGGTGGCAATTCTAATTCCTGATGATGAAGAGTCCAATTTTAAAGTTCTCTTGACAACTGGCTTCTTGTTTAAAGCTGCAGCTTTTTCTTCCTGTTGCTTCTTGTAGTCATCTAATGACATAGCTTTTGGTTGAGAAGATTGTGGGATATAAGCAGCATTATTGTAGGCATTTCCAGCATTATAATTGGAGTATCCGCCACGACCACCAACATTGTTGTTATAGGTGTTGTTGTTCAAGCCATATTGCTGTTGACCATACTGCTGTTGACCATATTGTTGTTGACCATATTGTTGCTGGCCATATTGTTGTTGACCATACTGTTGCTGACCGTATGGGTTTGATTGGGTTTGGCCAGGAACAAAAGTGTTCGCACCTATATTTGGAGTGAAACTAGCAGTACTGTTCGGATTGAAACGTTGCTGTTGATTGTTACCACCAAGAGATGTGTTTTGCAAATCACTTGACAAGTTATCTTGATTATATTGTTGATCAGACATGATGATGAATCCTTATTTAACAGTGTGTTTTCTGATCACTTCAGTGAAATCAGCTTGAAAAATATATAATTAAAATTTTCAGCTTTTGGGTGAGGCACGTGATTATATCTATGACTTTGTATACAAGTTGGATAAATTGTGTCTCTTTTACAGTTGGACACTATATTTCCTGGTTCAAGCATGCTGACAGTATTGGATCAGAAGTTTGTCATAGATGATAAATTCTGAGTCTTTCGAATAGCCTCAACTGAGTGTTTATAATCAGAAACAGGTATTATATTGGATTACTATGTGGTATTATCCTGCAGATAGGTATTTGGAGACAGGGCTCGAACCAGATCTCAGCTGCTCATAAGAACTTGATGAGAGCGTCAAATTGAGCAGCATCAAAGTTGCGATAAACAATTATCTCCTAATGGCGCAAGTTGCAACTTGGGTCTCTCTTGAGGAAAGATTTTAGAAGGACTGAATATGAAGTTCTGTATGTGTCGTTCGATGAACCGCCTGGAAGGTTCCAGATGATTGCTAGTTGAGGCGTTACAATTAGTGGCATGACACTGAGAACATACTGGAAGATCGAGTTTTGTTTAATGGTGTTCCTATATAAAGTATCAGAAATCCACACTTCATCAAATAATCATACTCAATTAACTCGTTTTATTCAAGCAATAGCATTCATATACTAGAAAAAACTGTCATCATGAGCTTCTACTATTCCAATCCAGCAGGTTTATCTCTCTATCAGTTAGCAGATAACATCTATAAACAATCTCAACCACAAAATCAAGCAAAACAAACAGAACAACATAAAGATGTCAGTCGAAAGCACCACCCTATCCGCCATCATCGGTCAGTACCTAAGCAAACACGTTATCCCCTTCCTCGTGGATATGTTGATGATCTTGGGGTTTTTGGCGGCGGTTACGCTCTCCCTGGTGATTATAATACATTTTATCCGCAGTATCCTCCACCTGGCGCTTACGAAGATGAACGTTCAAGTACCCCTAGGATTCCTAGGGATGCCCGCCAATTTAGATATGTTCCTGAACAAACAGCAGATAGAGATGCAAAGGTTGATGTTAACGATATTATCAAAGAGGTCTTGAGAGCTGTTTATGGTGATGAAGCTTGTGTTGAACCAGATGATCTTGAAGACGAGGTTGGAAAGTTGAAAAAAGAGGGACAAACAAGACAAGAGGCCATACCATCTAATCATCCTTTCAGAGCCGTAGTCGACGGTGACGAAATAATCTTTGGTGATGAGATACCTGAAGAAGAGAAATCAAATTTATTTGAAGTGGATCTCGGAAGTAAAGAGAATAAAGATACGGAAGATACTAAACCCAAAATCAATCAAGCATTTAAAGAGCATGCAAGCGCACCTTCCCCTATAACTGACCCATTACAAATTTCAACACCACAGTTAAGAACAAATTTGCCTTTCTCACCATCAATTGATGTTTATGACAAGCCAGATGAGTACATAGTTGTTGTTGCGTTACCAGGAGGTGATAAGAATTCATTCAATATTGATTTCCATCCATCATCACATGAGTTGATTATTAAAGGTACCATCAAAAACAAGTACATTGGAGACGAAGATTCGGAGAAATATTTGAAAGTTGCAGAACAGAGATTTGGAGCATTTGAGAGAAGTGTTAGGTTCCCTAATTTACCTGGTATCCAAGATTCAAAGATAAATGCTAAATATAATAATGGTTTATTAGAGATTGTTGTCCCTAAGGAAAGTGAGGAAAAAGTTCCAAAGGCTAAGAGAAAAATCACTATTGAAACAGTGGAAGATGAAGAGTTGAAACGTGAATCTAATGGGGAATTTTCATTATAATTGTTAATAGTTATAAATATTAATTAATGCATATTATTTAATGATGAATTAGTTTTATTTTCATTTATATAAATTACAGGTATTATAAGCTAGAGCTTTTTTTAAAGAAAATTATAAAAGTACATGAATAAAATTTATTATTAGCTCATGGAATTTAAAGGTAATTAGAATTGGGTTATATCCGCGCGTAATCTTGAAGAACCGCCTATATATAATATAATATTATTATAATACCATGACTAGATTGAAAAGAAGACGACAGTCAGCTCCATATCTTAATTTCAACAATATGCATCTTCATGATTATATATATATTTGACAAAATTAGGAGGAACAATTAAGGACGTCAAGCATTTCCATACTTAATTACACATCAGATCGAAAGTTCTTTGCTAGATTTAAATAAGTATATTCAGTTCTTAAATGGAATTGAACCTGTGTAAAATTAAGATTATATTAACTGTAATTTAATGCAAATATATTAATGACTAGCTTGTTATAAGCTGGTAGCTAGGTATCAAACAATTATAATAATCTAATTATTTAAATTAATTATTGTATGATCTACTTTGGAAGCATAGATTCGGATGTATAGCAGCAGCGACGTAGTTAAAACTTAAATTCCAGTCATAGACTCATATAGTAGTTAAGAATATTTGATGAATACCCTCACTTTTGGCTGCGAGTAGCTGGTATATTAGTTTAATTAACCTAGTTATTAACCAATCTTAAAGCTGAATTTATACCTTATAAATTTGATAGTGTAATCTTTGCGTTAACTATAGGTAGATTGTAAATCAATATATTGTAGACATGTACTACTTGCTACTGGCGTCGGTGTGACCACAAGATACGTAAAGACTGGAGCATTTGTTTGATGAGTCTTGTAACTTAAAACTTGTAGCCTCAAGCTTCAACTATCTGTCAAACCCTGAAACTGTGTGTGAATCGTGATTCTAGCTCGTAAAATCTTTCCTTGGAAGGAATCGATATAGAATCTTTGAGTCAAGCTGAAGCTTACACAGATTGACTTGAAAGTTGAGTTTAAATCCTAAGATCTCTGCTCGTGAAATAATATGATTAGCCTTTAATTGTCCGAAGATGCTCAGCTGAAAGCTAGTGAGCTATGAGCTTCCAACATATATCAGTAATTGAGTTGCATTATTTGTGAGCTTTGAATTTCAGTTATTATAGCCAATGCTGAACTAATTACATGCTGAGCCCTCTGTGTATCAAAAAAACTGATTGAAATTTGATAAATTAATTAAAAAAAATGAGAGAAAAATAAATAAAAGAAAAAGGGAAATCTGTCGCCATCCGACTTCCGAGCCGCGTCGGATTACGTAGTGAGTACTCGACTTAAGAGCGAAATAATCTTTTATCTAGGATTTTGATTTTGATTAGCCAAACTTTGAAAGGATCCAGAATCCAAAATCCAAATATGCTCGGGAAAAAATACAGGATCACCAACATCTGTCATCCAGACACACAGCAAAAACTGATATAAACAGCCTCTTTTGCCTCTAAATACCGGATACAAAGATATTATGAGACAGGACAATTCTTCTTCAGAACACTTAATGGGTCATCCTTCCTTTGCTAGAGCTTTATTAACCAATGACGGAATCCTCGTTAAGGACCAAGAAATATTCAACACTAATTCTCCAGGCAGTGTGCTCTTCTGTATCACATCGTGTATTCCAACACTTGCACCTTCATCAATATCTCAAGAAAAGCCAATAATCACATACAAATCTATCATATGGTGTGAAAAATTCACCCAAGCAGAAAATTTTAATTTGAATGGTGAAGATACCGATAATTTGATTCAGGTCACCTATTGTTCAGGTAGTGAAGCTCATATCACCCCAAAATCGATTATACTACTCATTGATAAATCATGTATATCGCTCAATGAAGACTTGTCCAACAAAATACTAAATAAAGCTTATCGCTCTATGAAGTTCTCCAAATCAATATTGGTGATTATCAATCCTCATGGGGGTCAAGGGAAAGCATCGAGTCTCTATGATACGAAAGTGAAACCTATATTGCAGCAGGCACATTGTAAAGTGGATTATATGGAGACTAAATATTATCAACATGCCCTTGATATAATAGCAGATATTGATATCAATGAATATGATATTATTGCATGTTGTTCTGGCGATGGTATCCCACATGAAGTTATCAACGCATTGTACAAGAGAAAAGATCGTGTTGACTGTTTCAATAAATTGATAGTTACTCAATTACCTTGTGGTTCAGGTAATGCAATGGCGGAATCATGTTTGGGTACAAATGAACCATCAAATGCTACTTTAACGATGTTAAAATCTGAACCGGTTAAGATGGACTTGATGTGTTGTATTCAAGGCACAGGTGCCAAAAGAACAACTAAACTTTCATTTTTGACACAAACTTTTGGGATTATTGCTGATAGTGATATTGGTACTGAATATTTAAGATTCCTAGGAGCGGCAAGATTTGATATTGGGGTTTTGTTGAGAGTTTTAGCCAGATCATCGTACCCTTGTGAGTTATACGTCAAATATATCACGAAAAACAAAGACGATTTATTCACGCACTATAATAAACATAAATCAATTGATCCAAATGTTTCAGCAGAACTGATATATTCTAAATCAGCATCAGTTTTGCAACAACTTACAGAATCAAATTTCCATTTAAACTACCCTAATTTGGGTGAAAACATTCCAAATGATTGGGAAATGATTGATAAAAACATAACTAATAGTACTGGTGTATTTTATACAGGGAAAATGCCATATATCTCAAATAACGTTTTATTTTTCCCAGCTGCTTTGCCTAATGATGGTGCAATGGATTTGGTAATTACAGACTCAAGAACAAGCATTTCCAAGACAGTGTCGATATTTTTAACTTTAGAGAAAGGTAAGCATGTGTTACATGAAGCCGTTCAGCATTCGAAGATACTGGCTTATAGATTGATACCTAAGACTTCTAGTGGGTATCTTTCTGTGGATGGTGAGAGTTTCCCATTTGAACCTTTACAAGTTGAAATTTTACCTGGACTATTGACGACTTTATTGAAAGACGGTGAGTTTACATCAGTTGACTTTAAGAATAAATAATGGATTCAGTGACCAGCTATTTGCCTAGTTTTATGTGTTGAACTTTTGCGCTTGTTTATAATGAAGATTGATAACTATAATATATATACTTAAACGTATTTGTAATAGTAACTTAGTTTCCCATCGAACAAAGGCATAACCTCGGCTGGTTTTTAGTATTTACCAATATCAAAGGAAAAACTGCTTAATCAAACTTGAACTTAAACAGTTTTAGAGCTCAAACAAGCTCAAGCTCTAATTATATAAGTTTTTAATCAGATAAGAGAACCTTTTGAGAATTGTACACAATATGCCATACACTCCCTGAACTTCTCGAAGTCCCTTTTGAAAGCTGATCAAGGTTTTATCATGATGAATAGCAGGCTACCAAGAAAAATTGTTCTGAATCGTGAGCCGTGACAAGGAAACTCTATACAACTACTCTTTAAGTTTCGCGAGCACACTGCAGGTCAGGGTCACTGGTCACGACTCACTGGATTCTGGCTGTCCGGAATCTAATATCTACTGTCTAGCTACTAGCTAGTAGCAGACTGCAGTGTGCCGGTGTCCAGTGTCCACTGTCTAACACACCCTGATTAAGATTGAAAAGATAATCAAGATGGAAAAGATTTATCTGATTGGTGAGAATCGAGATTCAGGATTCAGGATTCAGGGCTCAGGCTTGGAGAGCCGAGACTCGAAACCCGCGGGCTTAACTGAAAATCCCTTTCTAAAATGCACTGTCTTGCATAAGAGTAATTCCGGTCTCTTTCCGGTATAGATAAAATAGGATATGGTAAAATTCCTATTTTTCATGTTTTTATGACCAACTTTTCTCTATCTTCGTATTTATTCAAGAGCTTAGAAATTACAGTCTGATTATAGACTCTACTATAGACTCTACTGCCTAGTGCCCGTAGTATATATACTATTTAGGATCTAAATTCTAATATCATGATTCATCAGTGATCACAGTGTGAATTTATATTTTATGGACATAGTGGCTTACGGCCTAGTCTGCGCACGTTACATCAGGATTCAGGGCCATTTGTATATATACATCCAAATACCTGAATTCTGGCATAGGAATTATTTATACGTAGCTACTAGCTACTAACTACTAGCCGGTCGTCGTGGCTCGTAGCCTCATTACTTTTTATAGCCTTTCACAAAGTTATCTGATCCATCAAAGATAATTTGAAAAAAAAACCGCCGTGGACCCGCGTCCGTCTTCGCACTTGGTAAGATGCGGCTAGCAAGGATACCTAGTTCCGGTTCATGTTTTACAAATTACAAGTATAAGTTGCAACAGCCTCAGAGTCAAGATTCAAGACTCAAATCATGATCATTTGGCCAAGAAGTCCAGAATTTTAATGAAAGAGTCGAAAGACATAAAGGACAGAAAGTTTGCATAGCCAACCAGAGATCCATCATTGCATCTTTGTCAGAAACCCAGTGATCTTTGATTTAATAGAAGTCAGATCGTGAGATAGTCTATGACCACTAAGTACTAATATAGTCTATATATGATCATATAATAATATTAGAACTAGGAAACTGTTGTTCAATGTTTTCCGTAAATCAGAGATAAAATTTTCTAATTCAGACTCCAGGTCCAGAGTACATCTGTCGTACATATATATAGTATGCAGTTTTCATAATCTCCCTCGATCTATGGAAATGTGTTTGCCGTTCACTTTTTTTCATGAATTATATAACATGTACAACTACCGGACCTATATTGTAAATATTGGCATTTCTATACAATTCTAATCTAGATTCTGGATATTTTCTTAATTAAATATTGATCATGATTCATCATGAAAAATTATAATAAATATAATTCATCTTGAACGAATGATCCTGCAGCTAGCCTAGCTGCTAGGCCAATATGACTAAAATCAAACTTCAATTCTATACGTATCCTTATAGAATGATTAATTAGTACGGCAATTATATATATAGAACTCTTCACGTCAATACATGATATTTATACTTTCATGTTGAATATATTAGCTAGCGCTGATGATTGAAAATTTAAAGCTCTAAATCCACCTTGAATACGACTAATTGTAACGTTACTAATTCGAGTGTTGCCAACACTCAGCAGTCAGCAGTGGCACCGAGCAGTGAAATTGAAATACTCGGCACAGGGGCAACTTGTAAGAGTCACTTCAACCTTCTTTCCGCTTCTATGTCTACTGCTCAAGAATTGGCCGGTTTTTAATACCTAGATAGTACGAATCACTATACTAGATAAAATACATAGAAAATTGTAGAGCTGAGAAGCTGGGAATTGGGCACACTAATAAGTTGTAACTATTCAGGATCCAACTTAAGAAAGGGTTTTCGATCGTCGAACCCTTCCACCTACCGGGGGTCAAGGGTGCGTCCGGTTGCACGCACCGTTGCAATATGTGAATTGATCGAATTCAACCACTGATGGATGAGATAAAAATTTTGTGTACATTCAATTTCAACTGATTGTCTGAATCTTGCAAACTACTTAAACCGTTGTCCATCCGCTTGATGATTGTCCTTATTGTTTTAGCTGTGGCCTCAGATTTTCATCATTCCATCATCACTGTGATCTTCACTTTCTGGGATCGATTTGCTTCTAGATAACTTGCAACCTGTTTTAAGTTTACAGTACAGACGTTTCTATCCTGATATATTCTCTTTATATCTCTCTGTTCTCACTACATCACCAGATTCAGGACCATCGATCAAACAACTAAAATGGTTTCCTTCCAAAGTATATGGACCTGTTTGGCCTTATATGCTCTCACAGTTTCTGCTGAGATCTCAGATTATCATAAATATACTACCAATGAAATGGCCTACGATGCCTGTTCGGGGTTAGTTCAAAAATCAGCTACTTTTTGTGCAAAGAATACACTCAAATGTTTGTGTTCAAATCCAGCTGCTTTAGGTACCACATCTCACTGTTATGTTGATGGTTTCAAAAACTCGACTAAGAAAATCAATTACTTCCTCAGAACTTGTCAAGCTGATGCAAACGTTACATTAACTGCTGAAAAATTCTACGCTGCTTATAATAATGCTACCAAGTACCTTGTTAGTACTGCTAATATTACAAATTTCAACAAATCAAGTATAATATACACTCCCATCAAATTGAAACAGTCCAAGATTGATCTCTACATGACTTCTTACAGCAGACGTTTTTTGAACTATAATAAAGGCGTTTATTTCGGTACTGCTATGCTTTCCTATTGGTTCTTTATAATGTTTGTTGCTGCAATTGGTAACTGGTCTTTATTCATTTTCCCAAATCTTTCCAGAAAGCTCTCTGATCCTGTGTCAAAAGCTTTCCGCCGTTATATTTCCTTGGCTTCCACTGGTCGTCGTTCTCATGCTAACAGTAAAAAATTCTTATGGTTTTTTGAATGGTTGATTCCAACTCGTTTGGAATCAATTATAGTTGGAAGCTGGTTTATAATGGTTGTTCTCATGGAATCAATCGGTTATAATCATACTCCAAATAATGCTATTTGGCCAACATCTGAAGAAGGTGAAATGGCTAGATTGGTCGCTGATAGAACAGGTATTTCTTCACTTTTCATGATCCCATTATTAGTTTTATTTGCCGGACGTAATAACTTTATGCAATGGGTCACAGGTTGGTCATATTCAAGAATGATTATGTTTCATAGATGGGTTTCTCGTATTACTTTTGCAGTTGTCTTCGTCCATGCTGTTGCGATGACTGCTTCTGGATATGGATTGGGAAAAACTAAGTCAAGAGCTGCTCAGCCATACTATAGATGGGGAATAGTTGCTGTTACTTGTGGTGGTTTGATGATGTTTCAAGCCTTATTATTTTTTAGAAGAAGGTGGTACGAAGTTTTCGTTTTCACTCATATTCTTTTAGCTGTGTTTTTCATTGCCGGTGGGTGGATCCATACAAAAGATTTAGGTTATCAAGCTTGGTATTATCCTTCAGTTGCCATCTGGTGTTTTGATAGACTTGTTAGACTTTGTCGTCTTGCTGCTTTTGGAGTTCCATTCGCTACTGTCGAATTAAAAGCTGATGAAACTTTAAGAATCACTGTTCCAAGACCTGCTTATTGGAAACCATTCCCAGGTTGTCATGCTTTCATCCATTTCATTCGCCCAACCTGTTTCTGGCAATCACATCCTTTCACAATTGTGGATTCAGTGGCCACTGAAAAGACTATTACCTTTTATTGTAAAGTTAAAGGTGGTATCACTCACAGTTTATATCAGTATTTATCATCTCAACCCGAATCTACTGCTCAAATAAGAGTTTCTGTTGAAGGTCCATATGGAAATAGGCTTCCGATTGATAAATTTGAAAACACTGTCTTCCTTGCAGGTGGTAATGGTATCCCGGGCTTATATTCTGAAGCTATAGATTTGGGTACTCGTAATGTTGATAAACAAAGAATTAGACTTTACTGGGTTATTCGTCACTGGAAATCAATCGATTGGTTCCACGAAGAATTAACGAAACTAGAATCAACAAAGGTTGAGACAATTGTTTATATTACCAAACCAGAATCAAACATGGGCTCAATTGTTGGATCCTCTTCAACTTCAGGTTCAGACGAAGAGTTGGAGAATAATGAAAAGAGTTCAGAGATCAACGAAAAGACTCATGAATCATTAGTTGAACAATTAAAGGCCACATTGCCACAAATAGAATTCAGAGAAGGTAGGCCAATTATTTCTGAGATAGTGAAGGAAGAAATTGTTACCACAAATGGTTCAATTGCTTTCATTGCTTGTGCTCATGCTGAAATGGTTGATGATACTAGACAAGCAGTCATTTCAAATTTGAACAGCACCAACCACAATGTTGATTATTATGAACAGATTCAAGTTTGGTAACTAGTTAGTTTAAATATTGCTTTTATAATATTTATTAACATCATTTCAGTTAAATTTAAATTAACGTATAAATATATTATATTATTTTTATTATAAGTAGCTATATATAAGCTGCTAGCTTATATTCATGCAAAAATTTTTTTCGATCTTATATATATATTATACTAGTCAAGGCTTGCCTTGAAGGCAAGCCGATTGCTTAATTAGTATATAGAGCTGAACTTTTCATCTAGTGGAGTGAAGAACTTATAAATAGATCGACTGCTGGTACTCAATCCAGCGCGTTAAGAAATTTTAGTTATATATATATATATTATAATGATATATATTCGGGTTCAAGAAAAAAGCACTCGTGTAATATATAGATGTGAACATGTCTTTGAAATAGTTAGATTGGTTTATATTTGTATTTCCTATGGTATTCTCTCTTGAAATATATTTCACTTGTCGAGTTTAACAATTTGCAACCATTTTAACTTTTCAGAATTAACTCCAAAATCTAACTTTGATTTTATTTCTGGATGTTGGGGATAATATTATGCAAATAGTTAGATTTTCAAGTTAGATTAGTTGGATTTTCTCTCTATATCGGTCGATTTCTCACGTTTTTCAATCTATCAGCCTGATCGGTTATCCGTCTTTCCCCACTCACTAAAACTCCCTTCTAGTTTTTTTTTATCTCGTTGACAGCATATCCTGCATATAACACATTGTTCGGATTGAAAAAAATAACGACACCAGCAGGACTCGAACCTGCGCGGGAAAATCCCAAAAGATAACATGAAATAATTCAAGTCTTTCGCCTTAACCGCTCGGCCATAGTGCCGAATTTATGTTTTTTGGCTCGAAAAAATCGTTCAGCAAATCTCTAATTTTGAAAATTTTAATATATATATGCTCAATATCATTATAATTACTTAGCTGCTTGCAATTATATCCGCGGATTCAGCTATTTCTAGCTAGATAGTTTGATACATCATACGATGCTCTGCGAATCGTGATTCAATTAACAACGCGACGTATGTGTATTGTATAATTACAAATTTAATATCATATATATAAAGAAAATGGACCACTGCGTCTCTAGAAGTTCACTCGACTGCAATGTGATCATGAACTTCTGTTTTTTTTTTTTTTGAAGAAGTTAGCACCTAACTGTTTTTTTGCTAATATAAGTTCTTGCGAAAAATTATCCAGTAACTTTTCAAGAAAGAACGCGAAAAACTTATAAAGAGCAGCTAAGTTTTTCTGGTCGAAGTTTTTTTGCAAATCGTAAGTTTCTAAAAAATAAAGGATATAATAATTTTGTGATTTTCTTCGTGATCATTGATATGGTTCAATTAACTTCAAATAGTGTTCATTGTCGAGCAATCTCCTTTTTGGAGGTTGAAAGTTGAAAGTTGAAACCAATATTTCAGGACTAAGAAAAGAATTATCTTAACATGGGCCATGGCCCATGCCCATGCGGATCGAGTGCGATGTGGTGTCGTGATTCGTGATTCGTGAATGCGTCTAAACATGATCCACTTGACTGTTAATTTATACATTGAATCCACAATTTTTAAATTAACATTGCTCAATTCCTTAAAAGTTAAACTCCATTTCCCTTATTTCCTTTCTGTTGAGAAATCTGTTATTAATAATTATGTAGAACTTTCTCTGCAAAGTTGAAGATCTGGGCAGAGCCTGAGCAGTTGCCAGTGATATCTCTGCCCGAAAGTGGCCTGAAGGCTGAAACTCCCATCAAAATATGGACCAACTTCGGCGGAGATCTGGGTTTCTTCTGTGCGTTTCAGTTTCCACCTAAAATTATTGTGTCACCGAGATGGGTAACGTCCGGGTAACCGATACAATCCCATCTTGTATTTCTGACAGATTAGTAAAACAAACCATCAAGATTCAAATTGTCATATCAAGTTCGATATTTGAATTTCATCTTTTGAATTCTTTCTTCTTCCATTTAAACGCTACAACAATCTATCCAGATTTATAAAATTATAAATCTATTTCTGCTATTATCTCATACCAACACACTCATATCCACTTAACAGTTATTTCCATACCCACTTTTTGCCGCATTTGCACTAGCTTTAATATCCTTCAACAATAATAGACAGCTTTTTGAATTTAAACGCTCAAAGTTCTTTAATCGTACAAATTATACTTACTTACTTTCATATTTTCAAAAAAGAAAAGTATAGTCATCACACCTAACAAAAAAAAAGCTGAGAAACCATAATTTAAATATAAAAAAGAAATTCAATTTTTAGAAAACCAACAAATATTTATAAACAAGAACTTGCTAAATTGTCATCAGATCCAAAGAACAGTATTAACTTAAATCAAGATTCTCACTCAAGTGAAATGACCTCATTAGCTAATTTCCCCAAATTAAGAAGAACTATTACAGATATTATGGAAGACGAATTATACTCAGTGCCTAATCATAATCATTCCCACACTCATTCACATAATCACTCTCATCATTTAAATCATAACAGATCCGTTAATTCATCACCTTCATTGCAACATACTTTACTCAACTCGCCAGCTCCTTTAAACTTGAATTTAAACAATCAAAGTGGATTCTATAATAGCAATAATAATAGTTTATCAAGCTTATTGAATATACCTGACTCCTTTATTGATCAATATAATTCATATTTGAATAAGGATGACAGTATAGAATCAAAGAATCAATCAAACAATCACACTCAAAATCAAAGCCAGAACCAAAACGCTAATCCCAGAAATAACTATTATGATATACCTGATGATGACGTTTATGATGAAATTGATGATTTTGATGTTAATCCATTCAACGAATATGCTAACCCAGACCTATTTACTACAAATCAGTTGAATGGTAACTTCCCCAATAACTTTTTAAGTGAAATTACTGATCCCCCATTAACAGTTTCACCAAAGGATGCAATGTTAAAATTTCCAGAAGAGTTGATGAACTATCAATCAAATTCAAATTCAAATTTTTTCAATAATAATTTGAGTAATCCAAATGAGTCTGATTCAAAGTTTTTCATCTGGCCAATAAATAATCAATCAAATATCAATTTGAATCCAGACGAGATATTTGAAGATGATTTGAGTGATGATGATATGGATGATGATGATGATGATCGTTTATATGATATTTATGACGAAGAGCAGGATAACTTCAAATTCACTTCACCATCAACTTCATTTGATGATGATGACGATGAAAGTATGATTGACGGTGATGATGTTTACACTCCAAATTTGAAAACAAAGATAAAACAAGAAGATGAAAGTGATGGAGATGGTCTATTTGATCATAAAATTGAAAATGATCAATTACCATCTCCAGAATCAACACCAATAAGCAGCTCAAATAAATCACCGTTGTCAGTGAAATTGGAGCAATTAGATAATAACAAA
>JAJMGN010000260.1:0-66184 GCA_030575015.1 Cephaloascus albidus
TATATAACTAATTATAAGTTATAACAGAGTCAATTAAATTCTACAATTTACAAATCTAAATGACAAGTGAATATTGAAATTATTGAAATAATACAAAAATAAAGAATTAAAATTATATGAAATGGTGAACTGAACTGGAAAAAATCATGAAATGGCGCGTAAATGTAATGAATTGTAGTTATGTATTATAATCTTTGAATGTTTAATTAATGACGAAAGCTGGTTCTTCTTCTTCGTAAGATATCCCATTCCCTCTGATATCAATCAACAAATTTTTCCTTTCAATTGATGTTGATAATCTTCTGTTATATTTATGATCAGAATGGGAACTAGAACCAGATCCATTTGAGTTTTTGGAATTTTTGGAGCTTACAGATTGTGTATCATCGTTTGCTTGATCTTTGGAAAAGATTGAATTTATAGATGAGTTAACTGATGAGTTTGATATTATTGATTTTCTTCCCTGCGCGTCATTATTTGTAGATGATGGAACACCATTTTTGCTATATTTGAAGCAATTGGAGCTTAGTTGTACCGAAGGGTTTTCATTTATAAAAGTGTTTTCAATCTTTGGTTCTTTTGGAGCTTCAATTGCGTCTGTTAAGTTTGGTTCAGGTATCTGATTCATTTGTCTTTCCTTCAATTTATTCAATCTCCATGATCTCTTTCTCTTGTCTATGCTATCCATCCTGTGATTTGTATGTGATTTATAATTTATTACTTTGTTGAAACCTTTTAAGAATCTCTTGGAAAGAATAACAAAATAATAAGTAGGAAATTGTTCAATTTATATGGAAATGGTCTGTTGAAATATGATCTTCCAGATTGGTTATGTATATTATAAGCGAATATAGTACCCACATGAAAAAGTAGAGGCATTAATATAAGGCTCTATTGTTACGTACACCGTACGTGCTCGCACACAAGTTGAGTTGGCCTATGCGAATAATGGGAAGTTGGAACCAGTGACCACACTGTAAGTCTACTAAGCGTTCCTCCAACCTATTGGCTACAAGCAGCCTACCAGACTGTGCAAAGATACAACATTATGGGAGAAACCTAGGGATTGTCAGTGGATTCCCATTGCAAAGCTGATAAAGACGCAATTCTCGATTCGATCTGAGCATCAATACGAATTTAGCTCTTGAGTTTGTTGGTGAAACATTCTTCAATGAGTGTGAAATCACCTTCTTTTGTCACTACCTAAGTTCACGAAGAGTCGTGGTCTGGAATAGTTTCTATAGTTGACCAGTAAGAAAGGTTAATAGCACCACTTTCTCAGTCTAATTTGTTAGCGTGTAAAGCGAGTATCTGCTGTTCTACAAGTGTACTGTGTATGTCGATCCGTCTAATCTTGTCCATCACGATTCACGAATCGTGGAACGGATTTTAAGTCTTGTGCTTCTTGTAGATGTGGCGTTCAACTCAATGGGATAAAAGAGCTATGTCAGAGCAGTGAGCACTTGTAGACTTGTACAGCTGTCCGCTATAAATTATAATTGATTACTGGGTTCAAAGTTACACAAGTTTCGAAAGATATAGGAAAATAAACCGTTATTGAAAATTAGCTTGTCTGATTTTTCCCATATTATTAATGCAAGGTACTAATAATTCCATACAACATTCAATCGGTTTAACCGCCTTCCCTTAAGTTTTGTTAACTATTGAAATTTGGGCCACCGTTGATGTTTGATCAAATGAACAGCTCGTTCAACAGCGAGCTGAGACCCAAAAGTTGTTGAGTCCCTCTTTCAAACATGATTCTTATCGTTGCGATATGAAACTTTTGTCATACAAGATAAAGAGAGAGCCTTGCCAATTGTAATGTAGCTTAGTGCCAGCAGCTACTGGATCACTGAATCGGTCTTCACGAATCACGATTCATTACGTTCAAAGTTCAAACATAATCAGTTCATAATAATTTCAAATGCCAGTACTTATACTGGTATGGTCACAGTTCACTGGTGTCCATGATCTCAGACTGAACATGAGACAATTGGACTTATTTTCCCAATCGACTAGACTACTGTCTTTGAGACTTTGTTTAATGTTTGAAAGTTGGAACTTGTATAAATCCAGATTCATCGGTTCATCAAAGACTCAAAATTTGTCAGTCTGGTATAAATTTCTTCTTCTTCAAATGTCGAAAATTATCAAGAAAATAAAATTAAATGAAGAAAAATAAAATAAAATAAAATAAAATCAGAAATGAGTCTTGCACGCAACATCCATCAAATTTCAATGTTTTTAAGTGATCTGACACAAGATAGTGCAGAACCACAACCATCGTACGCAACACAATAGTTCACTATTGCCCATTATCACCACGTTATACCGTACCCGATTTGCTATAGTACCCAATTACCTCCTTTTCAGCCAAAGAATTAGCCAATTTTACACTATAATTTGCTTTACTTACACAAATGTCCTTAGACAGTGACAGTGGTAAAAATGATGATGAGGACGATGACGAGTTAGAGATCATTAGTGTCACTACATTGGATAAGATAACCACACAGAGATTCCATTCTAGGAGCAGGAAGAAATTGAAAGCTAGGTATAAGTTTGGCTCCATTGGGAAAGAGATAAATTTGATTGATGATGATTTGAATAATGATACTATGCTGGATCATATAACGTCTCAGTCACTGAATCGTTCCAAGTCAATTGATAGGATTAAATCACAACAATCACAATCAGATCCTTTGGAGGCATCGTCACAGTCTCATAAACTGTTTGCTGTTAAGACTGTTCAAGTGAAGTCTCAAGTTGATGAGTTATCTACTCAAGCACAATCTCAAGCACCTTCTCAGATACATCCTCAAGGCACTACATCAACTACTGTTGCAAACCAGGCCTCAAAAAGCAAGATAATTGATAGATCGAATTTTCCTGTTGTGTTTTGTTCTTTACTCGTTCGTCGGAATCACTGTGTTGAATACTGTCATAAAAAGTGTCATGGAAACTATGAATTAATGAAGCATCATATTGATAGTGAGATACATAAACAAACTCTTTATTTTGTTTGTTACTTCTGTAAGCTGCTGGAAACTGCTAGTCTTCAGAGAGATCAATATGAAAAACATATGTCGGAAATTCACAAAATCGCAGAAGATTCAATAGAGCACTCTTCTTTCCCCAGTACTCATATGATACAACAAATCAACCAGATCATCTCTCCTACAAATGAAAATTCAAAGAGCGAGAAAGATGATAAGCCTATTGAAACAACCAATCCAATCTCAAGCCATCTGGAAAACATATTATCGTGCACACAACCTACACCACAAATATTGTCCCAAATCATCTCACCCCCTGCTACTGCTACTGATACAAATATTGCACCTGAACCGCCTGAGAATAACGATATACATATTTCACCTGAGCCTAACACTACATCAGCTCAGAATGCACCAACACAAAATGCCCCAGAGCTTAGCCAGTCACCATCTTCAAATGCAGACAGTCCATCAGAAACTGCACCAATTCCCACAGAATATGAAAGTGAGGTTGAATTAGATGATTTCACCCAGGCACAATCACAGGTTCTTCGTAGAGGGGTATATAACGCTGATGTTGAATTACAAGGTTCGTCAGGTTTCAAGTCCAGTTTGGATAAGTCAAGTGCCAGTGCGGATAAATCAAGTGCTGATATTTCCAATGTTGAGAAATCGACTATCCACGAATCAATCTCACAAGAGGATTCAGCTCATATTTTGGATGATTCAGATTCACTTCAGAGAGTCCTTCAACGACAGCAGGAGATCGATGATATGGATGAAGAGTATCAAGATGATGTTGATTCGGATTATGATGTATCCGATGAAAGAATTGGAAGAAGGAAAAGTTCATCGAGTTTACAAAGTATGACCCCAGTACCTGGGGTATATCTGAAACTGCAGAAGAGTCTGGCTATTTGCAGATCTGAGAGAGCACAAGGCTTTAGTTTATTGATCAGTGATAGTGGCGAAGATGATGAGCTTGTGGATAATGAACGCAAATTGGACAGTGAAGCGGTAAGTGAATACAAATCACCCAAGGAGATCGCTACGGATAATTTAAGTGAAGTTGCTGATACAAATGATAAGAAATCCAAAGATGAAGATGAAGATGAAGAAGAAGAGAAAGAGAAAAGAAATTTGTCACCACGCAGAACGATTCCCGATAGTGAGGAAGATATTATTGTTGAGAGACCCAAGAAAAAATATCTGTTACCAACCGGCATAATCGTCGATAGTGACAGTTATTCAGATTTAAATACAGAGAACCCGGATAGAGATATCAGTGACGAAGAAAATCGCGTAATCGCAAGACATAGAAAAAGATTCCTGTTACTACCCAGTATGATTGAAGACGATAGTGAGAGTGATATTCCAATGTTGGATGCAGATGAGCAGGAGAAAGAGATTGATGAAGATATTGATATAGGCGTTAATGAAAATATGAGTTCGGAAAGGGAGAATGATAAAGGTGATAATAATGATGTAACTATAACAAAACCAAACCCAATAAGGTCTGAAAATGTTGATACTGATACTGATACTAATGGTAATAAATTAAGTTCAGATACGCAAGGTACCCAATACTTCAATGCCAGGGAAAACTTCGAGAAAGTTCAAGATACTGAACCGCAGGGAAAAACTGATGAGAATTTACAGGAGAAAGATACTGAAATTGAAGGAGAAGAAAGAGAACAGGAAGCAAGAGAAAAGAAAGAACAAAAGGAAAAAGATTTAGAGGAAAATATTGAAGAGCAAATAGAAGTAATGCTGAACATTCAAATTACTGATGGTTTGAAGAGTGATAACGACAATGCGTTGAAAGAAATCGGTTCGCTGAAGAAGCATGGATCGCAAGCTTCTGAAACTCTAAGCAATGGCCATAAAGATGACGCAGATACAAATTTGAAAAATGTTGCTGAAGTAAACCATCATATTCCAATTAACATATCGAGATCTCAATTCAGCGATTGCTGTTTTGCAAAAGTTTCGGAGATTGAAAATAGTGATATTAGCTACGAATTGATAAGTGTTAAACAAAATCAGGCATCAAATCACTCAATGGGCTCGAAACTATCACAGGTTTATCAAAGGCAAGATGATAATGAAGAATTACTGAACGTCGCAGAGAATCAAGCTTCTAATCCTGGTATCAAATCTTCTCAAAAGTTCAGAACGGAGATATATACTTCGATACCTGGTTTTGTCAGTAAATTCAATAAAGATGGTAAAAAGTGTGCTGGTGCGAACGAATTCCCAGATATAGAAAAGGCTATATTTGATAAAGATCAAGTTTGCTACAAATCTGAACCAGTGAGGTTTCCTGATATTGAAAAAATTGAGAAAAATGATTGCAGTACGTCTAAAACTGTTTTGGATGTTAACAAGATTTTACCCAAAGGCACGGAGATATCCGTTGAAGTTTGTTCAAATAAAGTAAGTGCTCCTTGCTCTAAACGTTTGACAAACGTCATTGAAACCGAGAGCCAGAATAATGGAACTGATGAGATAGAGGAAGAAAATGTGAGCGATGCTAGTCTCCAAATTAAACGTATTGAGATAACTAAGCAGGAAATAATGAGAGTGAATCCAGATACAGTTGATGTCAAGAGCACTTTACCTATCAAGGGGAAATTTAGAGAACGTATACAATCTTCAACTGGTGAAAACATTGTTGTACAACCGGATGTTAGTGCTAAGGAAAATGAACAAGCAATCGTGAATGAAGATTACCTAGCTGAAGATGATCATAATGCCAAAGAGATTTCTCCAATTGAACAAGATATACATACCAAAGATGTTCATGGTCATGTTGAAAAAGAGGATTCTCCAGTTGAAAAAAATAACCATAATAAAGGAGATCATGTTGAACAAGAGGTCAATCTAGCCGAACAAGATATTCACATTGAAAATGAAGTTGGCCCAACGGAAACAGCACCTGAGCGTGAATCAGATATCGAAGATACAGATGTCCTACAGTCAGATTTTCATATGGGAGATAATGCGGACGATTGGGGAGAATATGATGATGAAAATCACAATGATCATGGCAATTTAAATGCTGCTGAACAAATGAACACACCTCCTCCGGTACCTGTTAGTTTTTTCGCTCCTGGGGAAACCAGCTCGCAGTTTCGGAGATTATTTCATGACACTTTCTTTGTTTCAAATGGTGATGTTCCAAGCGAACCTGATATTGATGAGTCTGGTAAAGATGGAGACAGAAAAATATGCGACAATATCGAGGTTTTTAAAGAAACAATTGCTTTACCAGGGGTATCAAGCAGTGCTACAAAACGATCGATATTCATGCTTGGAAATAATGCTGTTGAAAATGCTGAAATTACTGAGAAGAACACCACGAATTTAGTGGATCTGGGAGATAATAATTTAGATGATGATCCGCATGCCAGTATCTCAAAGAAAATAAACATATTCCGTTTGATTGAGGGTATATGGCCTATAAATGCTGAAATACACTCCAGCCCAACTAAGCCTCCAAATAACACAACAACTGACAGTCAGCAAGGATACGATAAGCCGTTAGCTAAAAATCCATTCTATCGTCCCGATAAGTTGAATCTTGAGTTTCTTTTACATAAATCTAGTGCTGCTGAAAAGATTGATGATGTACATGATAATCAAGATAATGATATGGAGAACAGTCCATCATCAATAAGGAATACTAATGCTAATAATGAATTCCCAATTGCTGAAAGAGAAAATAATATTGTTGGTCAAGATCGAGTTTCTTCTCCGCTTGATGCTCGTTCCAGATATGTTAATATTCTTAATTCGTCCCCAGTATCATATGGTGATAAACGTCAAAAGGTGTTGTCTCCTGCTTTAGAGTACCATGAAGTGGATTCTTCATCAGATGAGCCTAAGAAACAAGCATCGAAAGATGTATCTGTTTATAAGACGCCATCAAGAGCTCATGAGAATATGAGGCTGATTTTGTGCGATAATTCCGGGAAAAAAACTTCTGCACTCCAAAAAAATATTCAAGGTTCTACTTTTGGTGATTCAAGTGCCACAAAAATTGATTATGTTGAAGAGGGTGTTTCTAATAATCGGAAAAGAAATATAACTTCAATCTCGAGCTCGGACTCTATTAATGTTGACAATTCAGCTATCGCCGGTTCAAGAACTCCAAGTACTATACCGACAGGCAGAAGTCGAAATGTGTCGACAGCTGCTGGTCATCAACAATCAGTACCCGCAACTGAATATGAGAGTGCTCGCAGAGAAAGGCAAGCTAAATCATTGAAGGAGGACATTCAAAAAAGATATGAACAAGCCCAGATAAGAAGACGAGATAATTCAAATAAGCGGCCTAAAGTTTTGCCTATGTCTAGTTTGATGAATTTATTTAGGAAGCGCAAGAAAAGTGGGAACTCTAATTCTCCTGTCAACTAAAGGTTTTATGACGTATGTAATTTAGTTAAACAAGATATTAGTTCAATCGGAACTTGGAAGGCTAATTAATTTATGTTGTATTTATGATCAATGTTTAGAATTGATGTAGATTTGAGGTTTCTAGTGATCATCAGTATAGAATACATATCATAGTCTACAATTAGTAACTATCTATCTCGCCTATATAGCTATTAGCCATATAGATAGCAATTAGTTCTAACATCTAGACCAGATATATATGAGATCCATGGTAGTGTAAGATTCAAGGCACCAAAATTTTATCTTAATATCAAAATATCGACCGGTGAACCAGCACCGAACATACTGGAACAAAAATATCACTTAACTCACTCAATAAACTATCCAGTATAGAATGTATTGCTCTCACTCTCCCAAAAAAAAAAAAGAGGAATGGTTCCCTTCAACGGAGTTTTCGAGAAAAAATTGAAAAATCAAGTTACAAAAATACAAAAAAAATGCTTCCCCACCAGGAGTCGAACCTGGAATCTTCTGGTTCCAGAAGTGGTTACTTATCGTAGCCAGACGCCTTGACCATTGGGCCATGAGGAACGAAGCTTGGCCAAAAAAGATCACTGTTTAATAAGTTCAGCCAAATACGACGTTCAAATCTCATTTTAATAAATGTTTCAAGTCCAAAAAAAAAAATCGAGCCTGGACTCTGTATTTCTAGCTATCTGCCAAAAGAAAACATTAAATTAAATTAGAATGCTATATATATTAATCATCCTCGATATTATATATCTATTTGATTATTATTACAAACCGAATTTAGTCATTAGATACTAGATATGTACACCAAAGATAAAAATCAAGCTGAAATCAATCTTCAACCATCCGGTCTTGGATACTCAAGAGTCAAAACTAATTTAGTGGCTGCAAATTAGATAAACAAAAACTCGGTTATGAACGATGTGTTTGATCCAGGACTATTTTCCCTAATTTGGCCAGGTGATAAGAAGGGTTAATTTAGTCCAGTTTGAACTTTGATACCAACTTAATTGCAGAAATGAGTCTGGCTGAAAAGTATAAATACCTGATGCTCGCCTTGAAATTTATATGATGTGGAAAAGTATTGTCATTATAGATTCTCTACTCCTTTCAATTACATCAATAAAAACCAATACTCAAAATGCCTATGTTATACAAACCATCCGCTGAAGGTAAAGAAGTTAAACCACCGCAAATTCCATCTCCAGGTAACAATTCATTCTTGGGTGATATTTTTACTTCAGAAGCTAAACCAGAAGAACAAATATCATGTGGTTTCTACAGACAAGAAAAGGGCGAACCTTTAGTTTACCATTATGATTATGATGAAATGAAAGTTATTTTGGAAGTTGATGGTGAATACACTATCTCTGATGAAGCTGGATATAAAGTTAATGCTGCTCCAGGTGATGTTTTCTATTTCAAGAAAGGTTGTACTATAACTTTTGAAGCTACTGGCTATGGTTATGCTTTCTTCGTTGGTTTAAGAACCAACGGTACTGCTTAGATCCTCATATAATTAAATTTCATATTTTAAATAAAGAATCAAATTATAATTATTTCAGTACAATATTACAAGATTGGATCTTTCTTTGCAGTTGGGGCAAGAATCAGGAACTGTTCTGTTCCAAGAATTGATTCCCCTGTTACGTTTGACACATTGTAATCCATATTGGAGACAAATAGTGGTTACATTGACAAGAGTATCTGTAGAATGTGAGTGACACTTTCACCAGAAGGATTTCTGTGATACCAGTGAGATTCCTCTAGAGCTGATTTACTGGGATATCGAACTTTTCTTCTTCTTGTTCCATCGCTAGGAGAATCCATCCTTTCAACTATAATGATTCGTATTCTGATCCCATGTATATCTTGCAGTTATACATACGTTCTCTATTTATCAATATAATCTATTCAATAAACGTCTTTCTTGAATCTTATTCAAAAGTATTGTAACTAAGAAAAGATTATACTATATCACAAGTTACATCAACGCCAAAATTTGTATTTAAAGAAATGGACGAGAGACGGAAATCTCAAAAGACGTGAGGTTGTGATTAGGATACAGAATCCAGATCAGGTGTGGATAACTTTTCCTAATCGGAACATCTGATTAGATATCGACAAAATATACAGACAGCACAAACTAGGCAATGAATGAACAACTCTGTCAGATTGAAAAGTATATAAATGAAGATGGATCCAGTTTAATACTACAATATCCTATTAGAATTATATATCATCCATATATTCAAATACCATACATATTTACTTTTGAAAACAAAACCAATATTCAAAATGCCTATGTTATACAAACCATCTGCTGAAGGTAAAGAAGTTAAACCACCAGCAATTCCATCACCAGGCAACAATTCATTCTTAGGAGATATATTTACATCAGAAGCTAAACCAGAAGAAAAAATATCATGCGGTTTTTACAGACAAGAAGAAGGTGAACCATTAGTTTTCACTTATGAATATGATGAAATGAAAGTTATATTAGAAGTTCAAGGTGAATTTTTGATCACTGATGAAGAAGGTTTAAAGACATCTGCTAGACCAGGTGACGTCTATTACTTCAAGAAAGGTTGTACCATTACTTTTGAATCCATTGGTGGTTATTCATATGCTTGGTTCACTGGTTTACGTGATGCTCTTTAATTGGTAGCTTTCCATATTTATAGATTCATGATAGACGCATTTCATTTGTTATTTAATTAATTGTAGATTTTACTTTGTTGACTGTTTCAATTTCCTGACAGCTCCGATACCAAAGCAATCACAGAGTGTCAGAGGCTAAAGCTATGATAATATCGTCTACACCTCTTCAAAACTGTTTTTATGAACTCGCAAACTCAATAAAATCTGTGAAAAATCCACAAAAATTCGCAAAAATTAAATTAATGAAAACTGCCAATTTTCACTGTGCAAATTATCGAGATCAAATTACACTATAGTTTCGTGACACTTAAAAAGCGCGTCGTTTTTGTAAAACGCGTACGAATTTTATGTTTTAGGAAATCAATTCTTAACTAACTGATTAAGAAATAAAACGAAATAAAATAATAAAATCACAAGTTAATCTACATTATTTTAACCATCACAATCGTTTGAACAGCATTTAGTTGGTTGTATCTCATAGAAAACATAGCATATCATCTCATTCACAAATCACATATATAGCATCTGCACTTGAGAAAACTATAAACTTTCCGTACATTATTCATTATTCATTAGTTATTTTATAAAGACTACATCCCATTACTTTAAAAAGATAATGTTCATAAATTCACAAATCAAAAGATGTACCTAACTCCAAATGATTTTGCCAAAGCTTTCAATGATATAAAGAAAACGTCATTATCACATTCAACTTGTAAATTAGTTATATTTGTTTCATGTTTAAATATAGATGCATTATGTTCCGCTAAGATTTTATGTTCACTATTCAAGAAAGAGTTGATCTCTTACCAGTTGGTCCCCGTCGTTGGGTATACTGAGCTAAAGGAACATTTCCAGAAATTAGATCTTGAAGTTTCGAATGTTGTCTTGCTAGGATGTGGAGCAATGGTTGATTTAGAGTCTTTTTTTGAAATAGATCCTAACGATTTCATCGATGCTAATGGTGATTTTGGACTTCATTCTTCGAATTTGGACGACTTTAGTGATCATGCCAATAAGAATGATTTAAAATTAACTAGAAAAATTTATATTATGGATGGACATAGACCATGGAATTTAGATAATGTCTTTGGATCTCAAATGATTGTTTGTTTCGATGATGGTATGATAGATGAAAACCTAGATTCGGAGAAAAAAGCATATGATACATTGGTGAACGCTGATGATAATGAATTCAATAGTGATTTGGAGGCGGATAATACTGATGACGATGAAGACAACAAGAAAGGTAAAGACAAAGAAGAAGGAGACAGTTTTGACACAGATAAAGATGAGAATGATGAAGATGAACCGCATAGAGAAGTTATAGATTCGGATACCGAATCTATAGATCTTGGATCAGACGATTCGAGGAAAAGAAAATCACCATCATCGCATATAAATGAAAGAAAAGTAAGGAAAAAACAATTGAAAGAAGGTGAACAATTGATCGAGGATTATTATTCAAGAGGTACTACAATAGAAACATCAATAACAGCACAGATATATTCATTATTATCACTAATTGGTGAAACAAATATAGAAAATTTATGGTTATCAATTATAGGTACCACATCGTTAGATAACCAATACCCGGAAGTTTATAAGAAAATCTACCCATTATTCAAAGAAGAAGTTATCAGATTGAATCCAAACGACAACAGCCTTATAAAGACTGCAGATACAACAAGTTTGACCATAGATAAAGATTATTATTTGTTCTTGTTGAGACACTGGTCACTATATAATGCATTTTATTACTCTAATTATGTTAATGCGAAATTAACATTATGGTCTGAAGATGGTAAAAAAAAATTGCACAAAATGTTTGCCAAGATGGGTATAAGCTTACAAATAGCAAATCAAAGTTGGATTTATATGGATATAAATGTTAAAAAAAGTTTAAACTCAACGTTTGCTAAATATTTGGGATTATATGATCTAGATGATTTGATAAGAGAGGGGTTCTTGAGAACTATAGGTTTTAGAGGATCAATTTCCGCAAATGAGTGCGTTGAATCCATAACGGCATTATTAGAGCATGATAAAGAAGCATTGAAATCAAACCAAAATGATAATTTGAACGATGAGGATATTAATGATATGATTAAACGAAAAGAAAAACTTTGGATAAGTAATTTTTGGTCATCGTGGGATGCTTTAGATAATAGTAAATTGGATTTGCTTGAAAAAGGTTTAGAATATGCCAAAGATTTCCAACAGATTGTATTCAGAACTGGTATGGCTGTTTTAGAAAAGAGACAAATCAAAAATTTGAGATTGTATCGTTTAGTTGTATTGAGAGATGGTCCAGACTTGGAATACTTCAAAAATCCATTGATATTAACAAGATTAGGTTCTTGGTTATTAGAAAGTTGTGCAGAATTAGATTCAAATTTACTTCCGCTAGTTTTAGCTTCTCTTGATGTTGAAACTGATACATTCCTCGTCATAGGGTTAGCTCCACGGTATCCCAGAGGTTCAAATAACAAAGATAACATTGATCTGAATCCAACATTACTAAATACTTTTAGTATTGCCTTTCAACAAGTTGCAAATACAAGTGGAGCTAAAGTCAGAATTGATAGTTTTGAGAGTTCAGTTATTGAAATAAGAAAAGATGATTTGGCTCCGTTCTTGGAGAGATTGACATTAAGTGGATTGGTTTAAGGTATTGTATTTCTAGCGCTACAATCTTGAATTGTATAATTATTGAATATAGGTTTAACTTTTTGGGACTTTCCATCGATTTTTGCTGTAGAAAGCTGCTGCCTATATTATTTCCAATTCGCGAATTTTGTTTTGATTTTGGTATTTATCAAATTAAATTAACACGCTGTATTAAGCCTGTGTACCAAGCTGAAAATTCTGTTATTGTTCAAAGAAACTACCTCAGACATCCACCATAGTACATACCTAGCGTGAAAAGGAGAATAACACATAAATATGAATCCATTATCGTTTATATGCTTGCTTGTGTTCATATGCTCGGCAAAAGCTAATTTTTTTAATCAATTTTTCCAACAAAATCAACAGCAGCAACAACATCATCAACCATCATATGAAGAACAAGTCTTGAACTGTAAGTACCTTCACTTAAATTGAATGTACCAATCGAAGTGAATAGCCTGAACTAACTGAATTTAGCAAAATGTCCAACCTACTTGTGTCCAGATACCCAATCTTGTGTCCAAAGTCCCATAGATTGTCCATGTCCTTTCCCTTCGTCACAATTAAAATGCATGTTACCAGATAATAAGAACTTCATATGCATTTCCAAACCTACTGTTTCAAATAGCGACTATGATGATCTATCAAAACAGTCCAGCGTTAACGGTGGAGGTGATATAAGAGACTGTGCCTGGATTGAGAAAGCATACAAGGGCTTGATTCAGTAATGAAAGGAATGCATCACCACGTGAAGTATAATTAAAGTAAATAGAGTTCAAAAGTTATCTTCACTGTCTTATGGATATAGCCTAAGTAGCGTGAAAGATATCATGAATTGCAATATAATAATAGTTGACTAATGCTGATGTAGCTTCTGTCCGCCAATAAAGTCCTTTATAAAACAGAGAGAGCTAATGTATTTGATGATATCCTCTCACCATTTGTCTTTACTTTATCAATCTGTGCGGCCCTCGGCTCCATGTTTATTGTTTTTGAATTACGTCTGGTTCCTTTACCTAAAATGCTTCTAAAAGTGAAATCTTTTTCTGCTCGAATATGCTGGCAGCCAACTACTCACACTTTGCGTGTCATATCTTGTACTGGAGTAAAAGTCCATGAGCTTAGAATCTCTCACTTATCTTGGGATCACTGTTCCATTGAAATTGGATATTCTGCGACTGGTTACTGTATACAGAATTCCGTCCAGACTCCAGAGTCCAAGACTCCAGTGTCTTGAATCTTTGGTGGCCTGCCCTGTGTGATAAACATGAACTTTTGAATTTGCAAGTTACAAGCTGTTCAACTTCTACTTCAACTTCCCCATCTTGTTCAACAACAGCAGAATTATTTGTGATCGGATTCAAATTCTTTTGAAACAAGTTTTCCTGGAAATTCTCATATATTCTCAATATGTCGTGGACTCTCTGGTTTGTTGTGATTTTGAAAGTAAAAATCATCAAGCTGATGCTAGCTAATAATTCAACATACACAAGTTCTCATTCAACTTCTCAAAGATTGAGTGAATGGTTTTGGCTATTTGTCAAAAGATGGTGTGAATGCAGTTATATAGTTTTATATAAAATCTCTTGGGAAATGTGAAAATTGTGACCATGTAGATGATCTTATATATAATGGATTTCATCGTTACTTATAGGTGATTTGAAATTTTTTTATCAATAATTATTCTTGTTCCGGAGCTTGGAACTTTATTATTGTTATTTGAAGTGAACTTTTGTATTCAGCAATTTTATGGACAGTGACAACTCGAATGGCGCGGACGCCAACTTTACAACTGCTGTGCCGTTAAGAAAGACATTTTCAATTGCTCAAAGACAATCATTCAAATCAGGCCAATAGCTTCTATTCTTATTTGATAATGCAGTATGTAGAGTCGAAAATTGAAACTGGAGGTGCAATCAAGCCAAACGGGCCAGAAGCAGGGAAAGCTTTGCTCTTAACCAAATATGTTTTTCAGAATAAACACCATAATCTCAGCTGATTATGAGAATTCCTGAATCTGTCCTGACTCCTCACATTTTTCTTCTCAACTTTCGTTTTGAACTGGATTCATTTTAGTCACTTATAGTTTGATAATTATTGAAGTAGCTAAAATTGATTTTCAACATTTTTGAATAATATAATTTGTGGAATTAAAGAATCCAAATGTACTGAGATATACATTTCAGACGTGGTTGAATGGTTTTGATTGTATTATATAATAATTCGAAGATTTCGTTAACACAAAAAATGCATGTGTCCTTAGATCTAGTTGTGCATACTGATCAATAAGAAATGGGGCTTCAATAATGAATATGGACACTCATTGGGCCAATTAAGTTTATATTCAAGAGCTGCAGCTTGAGAAGATGGTGTAATCAGGTCAGACGTTGATGCATTCTGCTCTCATTTGTGCAAATTTAAGAAGCAGAGAATCGAAGGGTGATTAGAGTATATTATATATCGGTGTGTTTCAGAAGGATTTGGCCAAAGGTTGCAAATTGCAACCATGCATCAATATTTCATTTATGAGTTACTGGCTTTTGTCCAAATAGAACACCGACCATTCTTCTCATTAAACGTCATTATGAATTCCATGATTTTGAAAGGTCAGTATAAAACTCTGAGTAAAACTCTGAGAGTGCAAGATAAACATCATCACATCCCTTCCAAATTCAAGTACAATCTTTTCACTGTTGGACGGTGGACCCTAAGTTCTAACCAGTATACGGCTTAAGCCTTAAGCTCTATAAAACCCGAACGAAATACGTCATAGATGTTTGAACACCATCCACTTCTGGTATCTACATTCGCCATATTACCTTAATAAGACAACGTGGCTGGGTATCGAAAGCGAAATGTCACTCTTCCGGGTGACCTTTTCGCGATGAGTTTTGGGCAGCAACAAAATGGAATTTAATGGCATCATTAAAACTTTGTGTCATGAGACAGATTTTGGAGTTCCTGAACACTCAGGAATTATCATCAGTTCCAGTCGGTACAAAATCTATAAATCTATCGGAACTTGAAAACATTTCATTTTGGATTCGAAATCCCTACAACTCTATGCTACTGACATGACCATAGAAGATTCTTTTGAGCTGTGAGTACTTTATCTTTACTTATCTATACGATATCGCTGTGTCTTTTAGTTGGTGGATTACAGATATGTAAGCAGTATCTTCAACTAATATATCAAAGAATTGAAACTAACATATGTCAAGGAATTCTCCAGTTGAGAAGAGCAACAATTTCTATAAGAAAAATTCAATATTGAAAGACCAACCTAGTTTCTACCAGTCTCCCATAACCATCAACCATTGGCAATTGCGAGATTTAGTGCATTCATCAACATTAAATGAAAATGAAATCTTGTACCCTTTGAATTGTACAATCCAGTTATTCAATTTGGATACGTTGAAGAAGAAGACCTATTGTGAATTTGATTACAATCCAAGATGTTTCAATGAATTGAATGGTATGGTGGCTTCAGGTGGTGTTTCCAATTCTAGTGGGCCAGTAGGAACACACAAAGGTTTATTTTCATTTTATAACTTTGAGACAAACATAAACAAAACCATCAGGATAGGTGCTTTGATAAATAATTCAGTTTCACTATACCACAAATCCTACAATCAATACTATTCAATCGTTTGTAATAACGATGAATCAATCTACTTTGTTGATATAAGTAATCGGTCAATACAAGTGAATCATTCAGTCAACTTGAATAGTTCTGTGAACCACTCATCGTTATCTCCAGACCATAAAAGTTTGATTGCCTGTGGAGATAGCTCAAATTTATATTTTTTCCACCCTAATACAACGGATAGGCCAAAGGTAATAAAGACGAAATGTGATAGTGGGTTTTCTACATGTTTCAATTCTTCTGGTTCTCAATTTTCTGTTTGTTTCCAAGATGGTAATAATTTGATTTATGATACGAGGAAAACAGATCTACCTATACATGAGGTGCATTCCACAAGAAAGGGAAGTCAATCAGGTGCCTTCCGCTGTGTCAAATATTCAAAAAATACTGATGATTTGCTAATAATATCAGAGCATGTTGGTAGAATCCACTTAATTGATACCAGAGATTTCAACAATCATCAAGTGATAGTCTTACCAAACTCAATCCGCTTTGAAAACGAGGAAGCGGCGGTTCCAACAGCGTCATCTTCAAGCTCATCAAATTCAACAAGAACAGTTAAAGAATCTAAATTGAATACTGACCCAGTAGTTTATGATTATAACTATGTCGTTGATCATTATAGTGATATCGCGGCTCAAAGTGAACTTCACATCCCAGAAGTAAGACCAAGCATTTCAGCGGCATCAGAAACGGCGGCAAATAATTATGATTATTGGGAGTATTCTTATGCTGGTGCTGGTCTATCTAGTGCTGGCTCAAGTCAGTCTTATTATGATTCTTCAGAATTGGAAATCACTGGTATAGATTTCATATCGAGTGATTCTTTTACTTCAATGAATGGTGATGGCAATTCGTATCTATTGATAGGGTCAGATAAAGGTATTATCAAATGGAAGATAAATTCATGGTCAAGAAGATGCTTCCCGTCCTATGAAATCATTTGAATATTTCATTATTGAAGGTTCTGGTTCTGTATAATTTTGGTGTTTGGTATCATTTGTGTTTTGTTTTGGTAAGTGATTTTATAATGACTACTGTGGGTTAAGGTTATACGTTTTTTGTTTTATGTTTGTATTTTAGTTTGCATCTTATATAGGTTAATGAACATTCTATATAAATTACTACACAATTTTTGAACTAATTATTAAATATTAAGTTTATTATACACGGTAATATTAATCAACTATATCAGCGGTACTTATGAAATTTTTATCAATTTCTAACTCTCCAAGTTTATTTTCAATTTTCGTTTGAGGTTTATTTTCTTCAGTATATTTTTTCTGTAATTCTTGAAACTCATTTTCATCCTCTAACAATTCTTCAATACCAATGACTTGAGCTCTTTCAAATATTTCCAAGATGTTTTCAGCAGCTCCAACGGACAATGTGCTGAACACTTTATTAATCTCGTCCAATGAGCCAGTCTTTAATGCATTTTGCATTTCGACAGGTAAAGTCAAAAATTCCTTTTGTCTATTAATTTCCTCTTCATCAGTTGATTCAGGATCAGGTAAAGTTATAACCAACTCACTATTTGGATCCAATGATCTCAATTGAATTTGTTCTTCACCTTCACGATCTTCAGTCTCATTTTCCTTTTGTATCAATGCGCATCTTGTCTTGATATGGTTGAAAGTGAATTCAACGTCTTGTTTGAATGCAACTGCAGCTTGACTCTTGGAATCAACAATCTTGGAGAAGAATAATTTAGTTGATTTTTGAACTTGGTAGTATAAATTTTTGGTAATCGGGCCCTTGACGTTAGCCAATTGTGCACAGTACTGTAATAGTAACGATTGATGTACTATATTTTTGGCTCTTGCTGAATCTCCAGCCAATTGTGCATCGAATGCTGTCATGATTAATGCATCTTTTTGATTTTCTGTTACGATATATGCATGCTGATCTAAAAATTTAGCAGACAAGATTAAATCGTTTGGTGAGATTCTCCCAAATGTTTCAGCGTCTGATGATAATTGGAATTCATCCGATTCATCAGTTTCATTATGGGCGTTTGATGCTATGGTTGAAGAGGTTGGGGCTGAAAGTGCAGATGAGGCTGCTGCTGATGAATTGACTAAATTCGAATCAATTATTGGGCTATTGATAGTCTCAATTTTTGTTCCTGAGTTAGCTGTTGTTGTTGTTGTTGTTGTTGGAGCAGCACTTGCTTTAGTAGCTGATTTTGATGGTTGAGGCGGGATAACAGGTGCAGCTTCTTTATTAGTGAAACTCATATCAAATCCAGTACGCATATCTTCACTTGAGATGTGTAATTTTTTCTCTTCCTTCAAATCCTTCAACCTTATAGCTTGTTCAGCTAAAACCTTATCAATTTTAGCTCTGTGTTCCTTAATTAATTGTTTTAATATTTCCGGGTTTCTTGGATCTTGCTTTGCTTTAATCATATCTTGTGTAACTTGGGTAAACAAATCATCAATCATATCATTGTATGGTGAATTATCTTCAAGCTCTCTTACATCAACGGTGATATCACTATCTAATTGACTTGGATCGAATTTTTCCTTTGGATCGAATTTCTGATTCAATTTTGCATTTCTGACTTTTTCTTGAACAAGCTCTTCATCTGTCAAATTCCCAAGTAAATAGTCCACTCTCTTGTTTAAATTGGTGTACATGTCAGTTTGAATGGTATAAGTTTTGATTTCTTGGTTTCTCTGAGCTCTCTTTTCGTGAATGTCTCTTTGTTTCCATTTGATAAATGATTTCTTGTCAACGTTTGGATGCACTTCAACGTCTGAGTCGTCAGACAACTCGATCTTGTCCCATTTGGAGTAATCAATTGGCATTTTGGAGATTTATTTGGCTGAATTGATATTTTGCTGATTCAATGAAATAATAAACGCCGCCGTTCTCTTTATAATGTTCTGATTTCTAGTTTCTTCGAATGTTTTTGATTTCCGGTAATAATTGGTTAGAGGACGACCTTTTCAAAGATGACGAAAAGTTTCTACACTTGAACAGCAAAAGAGAACATAAAATACACTTTGGAAGATAAGAAAAGGCAGATGGTATGTCCTTATGGAACACATACAGCTAGTTTCATTCAGATTGTTTACCACTGAAAAAACTCTACCCTTAACCGAATTTTCCTCATCTTGAGGCCACAACGCTATACTCATCAAATCATCTGTAGAAGTCAGGTCTATTGATATTCAAACCATACTCAGCTAGTGCACTACTCAAATCGTCCATAGTTAATACTATTTTCCCCTGATTACCAGTAGAACCACCAGTACCAGCAGTAGCAGTACCCGCTGCTGCTGCTTGTTGACCAACCATCAACTGTCTTGCTCTAACTTGTGGATTACTTGAGTTGTAAACAGAGGAGGACGATCTGATTCTGGAATACTCGTACGCATCCGTTGCTATATCAGATATAAATTTTTGTGTTGCCAATGCTAAGACTCTTTTGCTATTCTAGTTAGTAAAATTGCACATGAACATATTCGTAAACAGTTTACTCACATTCTGGTATCACCACATTCAAACCCATTCTTAGCTAAGTAATAATCTGTGACTGCATCTGGTATCTAGATTTTTCTAGTTAGTGTCAATCAGCTAAGGTAATAAGAAAATATAACTTACGATTGGAGCATAATCATCCATCATCTCCAAAATCTCGTCCAATGTCTTATCCTTTCTGGATAATTCTGGTAAATCAGGGATCAAAGGCGGATTGATATTTGATGCACTTGATCCATTGCCACTGCCATTGCTGTTCCCGTTGGTATGTGCTGAACTGGGTGCCGGTAATTCTTCTTCATCGTCATTAAACAAATCGTCTTCTTCGTCCTTCATCTCCTCGTCGAGATCGGGCTCTTGTGTAATTTTAGATGCATCTTCTTGAGGTAAACTTGACATCTTCTGTAGTTGTTTTGGCTGCAAATTTATAAATTATTATTATTTCTAACCTGTTTTTCACGTATTTCTGATATTGATAAATTGATAACAAAACCCGACTTCAAAAAAAATAATTTCTTCGCGAATTAATAATCTAGTACGATATACTTACCTAATCAGTATAAGCTACAAACTACAAAAATCAACAAAAAAAAATGAATATAAAAGTTCTATCTAAGCGTGACCAATTCTTCAGCTGAAGTTGGGTGGATAGCAACACAACTGTCGAAATCTTCCTTAGTAGCTCCCATCTTAATAGCAACACCAAACCCTTGCAAGATCTCAGCACTTGAATCACCAACGATATGCAAACCTACAACTTTTTCATTTGCACCTTCACAGATCAACTTGTATGAAGTTGGAGCCTTGTGTTCAACCATGGCATAGTACATTGGTGTGAATCTTGACTTGTATATCTTGAGGTTATCTTTACCGTATTTTTCAACGGCTTCCTTTTCAGATAAACCAATTGAACCAGCTTCTGGGTGGGAAAAGATAACGGATGGGACGTTCTCATAGTCTTGCTTTTGGTTAGCGTATATCGAAGGACCAAATAATCTGTTGGATAATTTTCTACCTGCAGCTATAGCAACGGGAGTTAATTCAACTTTACCTACAACGTCACCTAAGGAATAAATACCTGGGACATTAGTATGCTGATATTCATCAACTAGGATTTGATTTTTTTTGTTGAGTTTAACACCAGTTTTTTCCAAGCCAATTTTTAATAATGATTTTCTACCAATTGTCCAAACTAAAGAATCAACATCAATAGTAGTGTTTTCCAAATAGACTCTTAATTGACCATTTTCTAATTTTTCGATTTTTTGAACGTTGGAAGATTTGTGAACGTTGATACCTTCAGAGACATAGTGATCAGTTATAGTATGTTGGATGGATTCGTCAAAGGATCTCAAAACTGTTTCACCTCTAATAATTAAATGTGTTTCACTACCTAATCCGTTAAAGACACCAGCTAATTCGATACCAATGTAACCGGCACCAACAACAGCAACTTTTTTAGGTTGTTGAGCCAAATTGAAGAAGCCATCTGAGTCAATCCCGTATTCAGCACCTGAAACACTTGGATATATTGGGGTACCTCCAGTTGCGATTAAAATATGGTCAGCAGTATATATTTCTTTAGTACCGTCATTCTTAGCAACTTCAACTCTTTTCGCATCCAAGAATTTGGCCCAGCCGTAAACGTATTCAACACCTTCCTTAGTTAAGTTTCTTTCATATATTCCGTTCAATCTTTCGATATAAGCATCTCTCTTTGGTTTGAAGTACTCCCAATTGAAGGACTTAGAAGCAGATGGATCAACGTCAAAGCCATATTCTTTGGCCTGACTGATTCTGCTAGCCAAATCAGAGGCGTACCACATAACTTTCTTTGGGACACACCCAACGTTCACACAGGTACCACCCATGGCTTTACCTTCAATAAGTAAAGTTTTAGCTCCGTACGAAGCAGCTCTTCTGGCTGAAGCTACACCACCTGAACCACCTCCAATGACCAAGTACTGGTAGTGTTTGTTCTCTATTGGAGCCATGCTGATTGTTGACGAGGAAAAATGTCTGTTGATCTGGAAGAGTCTCTGTGTGGATAAAGCAATATTGCGCTTAAGGGGCAAGATTCTCATTATTCCAGTGAGTTTTCAGGTTTCAGCTCATTTTTCACGTATTTATTGCGAAGAATTGTAGAGATGTTCGGACACTGAAGATTATTCTGCTTGCCACAACGATTAGTAATTGGGCGGTCTGGTTCCACGATGGACCCTGAAGAAGAAGATGATGATAAGATTTTGTTACGATAGTCATTACTAAGTAAAGATGCGAAATACATGTTTAAGCTGATAATATCATTCTAGACTCTAAAGAAGTTGGATATTTGGAAGTATTGTTCAGACATAAAAGAGAATCTAAGACAGCTCAGAGAGACAGAGGTTGTACTGATCAGGCGTGAAACTGGTGATATAGCAATAATTAGTATCACAATCATTTGTATTGAAGCAATCAGAGACATAAGGAGAATTCCTCAACTCGTAATTAGAATAGAACTGGTTCCAGGAATCATTTGATTTAATATTCTCAGCAACCGTGTGCCAAAAAGTAGCATTCAATGGATAGTCTGCCGGGAACTCGCTGTTTGGATCATACGCTTCTCTTGCGCTGTATTCAATATTCCATTCTGGCTCTTCACCTGCATTTGTAAATGTTTCATTCAATTGAGTGAAGAAATTGATAGAGTTCATTATTGAAAAAGTCTTGGTATCAACTTCATAATACCTCCAACCTGGATTCCTTTCACTTAAAGGAGTGATTGATTGAGAGATCCATGCAAAATTAATGATATTATCCAAGTTTTTGGAGGTCTCAGTACCATTTCCAGAGTAAAAAATTTGAAATTGGTCTGTATGAGTATGTCCAAAGAAAATATTTGCTATAGTATAGGGTGAAAATCTCTCGATAATTTGACTAAAGATAGATGATGGGATGGGTAAGATATCACTTGTGCCAACAGGGATATGTGCAATGATCCAGACTCTCTCACCTTTCGCCTCGCTTTGAATCAATTCATTGACCAAAAACTCAAATTGTCCAAAAGTATCTGGAGAAGCGATATCCCAATATGCATAAACATTCTTAACGTACCAGCAATTGGTATTCAACGAAATTATCTTCAAACCTCTCTTCGTGGTGACTGAATACCCAGCGTAATGGCTCTGAACTATACTTGCCTCTTCTTGATCGATCCATTGGTCATCTAGCCATAATTCCAGCATCAACTCGGCATTCCAATCATACAAGTTTGCAAAACCTGAGATTTCTTGAGCTAATTGGCCATAAGGGAACGTATCATGATTACCCATAACAGCATACACAGGAATATTACCAAGATAGTACTTGATATCTCTGAATAATTTAGTCTCAGCCTCGATAGTGGAGTTAACACTAATGTAATAAACTTCATCATGATCAACCAAGTCTCCTGTGAATATCGTGAATTCAAAATCTAAATTTTTCACTGTTTGGAACTCCATTGCTGATTTCAATGAGTTGTTGATGAGGATCTCGGGGACGTCACAGTAATAGCATCCAAATGAAGTTACTGGGTCCCAGATAGATGAGTTCCCTTGTTGAGTGATATCAATGTATTCACCTTTAACAAAGCCACCCAGAGAGTTGTAATAACTACCTTCATAAAATGAGATATCTTCATAAGCAGTAGATTCATATAACTCGGAAGTGAAATTATAACCTTCTGGAACTGCATCGTAATTATATGAGTGCTGAGCACCACACATTCCTTGAGAACAGTTCCCTTCAGCACCGATAGTATAATTCAACTCAAGATGGAAATCAGAGATATGCAACACATTGAAAGTCTCATTACCAGCTTGCGGTGCAACATTATACTCTTCCTTCTTTACGGGCCACCATGAAGATAAATCATATTCTGGAGTCTTAGGGAGCGGACACGCTTTAGCGTACTTGAAATAACAAAAATAATCACCATCGAGACTCATAGGATCCATGAGCATGAGCATATTAGTAAAGTCTGTGCCCCAGTATGAATGCTCCACTGTTGTTCTTCCATATGTGTTTATGCATGTTTGTTCATCACCACCTTGGGAAATACATAATTGGGTGAATATCTCGGGGACTAAAGCTGGATACGTTAATGATATCTCTTTACCTATTGACAATATAGTTTTGCATTGGAAGCATTTTGATAAGGATGACAGTGATATGTTTTGCAAGTTTGATAATGTTGTGCTGACTATGGATTGATTTGTGATCTCACCTTGATATTGTAGCGCTGAGCATAGCGTTGTGAATAATGAAACAATTGGTATCAATGTGATCTTCATCGTTGATTGATGGACCACCGAATCATCTTGTTAGGATCCTGTGTGTATTTATAGTCTGAGGCCTCAGTGATACGAGATCAGTGTACCTTCTGTTCCAGTTTACTTATGCAACGTGCACAATTTAATTAATTTATTCATTTCATGTTAAAATCTGTTGATCTGCGATGCTCCAATTCCCATTTTGATGGGAAATATTTCCTTGGATCTCACCTCCTTTTCTTTGAAGCGGTATCAAATAGTATAAACACCATTCAATATTGATAAAGATGGATATTCAAGAATCAAATTGTTATTTATCTGAAAATCTTCAACTCCGATATAATACTCAATATCAACAGGGTCGTATACGGACTACAACATCTTAAACAATCAACAACCATTAAATATTTATCAGAAACAACAAGAGACACCACTCACTTAATATTCATAACTTCTTTATATAAATCTCTCTTCAATTCAGCAATATCCAAGGAGTCTTTACATTTGTCAAACTCAAACTCTTCGTATGGGATAGGAACCGTCGTAGGCTCATCGTCCTTATCGTGGTACAAACTGAGATATGGATGCTTCAATGCTTCATCAACAGTTATCCGTTTTCTAGGGTCAAAAGTCAACAATTTCTGTAACAAATCTATGCCCAATGGATTAGCACAGCGCTTAGAGAAGATCTCTTGCATGTTCATTTTTTGGAATGATGGGAGTGTTCTTATGTATTCCCTTGCTTTCTTGGACTTTATCGATTGTAAGTATTCACCCACTGGTGTTCCTAACAATTCAAAGATTAGTATTAATTGATGCCTGTAGTCCTTCCCTGGGAATAATGGGTTCTTTAAAAACAATTCACCGAGGATACATCCAACGGACCATGTATCGATAGCGGTTGAGTATTGGGAAGAGCTCAACATGATCTCAGGGGCCCTGTACCAACGAGTAGCAACGTATTCGGTAAGCATTGATATTTTCTCTAATTTGGAGTGGTTCAAAGTTGATATATCTTTAGTGTTGATTCTAGCTAAACCAAAATCACATATTTTCAAATTACAATTTGAATTAAGCAAGATATTTGATGGTTTCAAGTCTCTGTGTATGACATTACTACTATGAATGTATTTCAAAGCTCTGAGGATTTGGTAGATGAAGTATTGATTGTGGTCATCTGTCAAAGTTTGAGTCTGGATAACCTTGTGCAAATCAGTCTCCATATACTCCTGGATTAAATAAACCTCTGTGAATTTTTCAAAACTTGTAGGTCTTTGAACGTCAAATAACGATATGATGTTCTCATGCTTGAATTTTTTCAACAACTTGATCTCTCTCAATGTACGAAGTAGGAATAATGTCTTGTCAAAAGGCTCTATTTTCTTAATGGCTACCTTGATACCTGTAGGTTTATGGATAGCAGAACACACGATCCCGTAGGCTCCTTCTCCCAAAACTTGTATGACTTCAAACTGGTTTGATACGTTGAATACGATTTGTCTTCCCTCTGGCATCGTTGTTGACTTATCTGACCTCTTAACTAAATGATTTAATGTGAGTTCGATTTGATACCACTTTGTTACTAGGAAAAACAGATGAATAGGAAACTTATCTTTGACGTGGTTGAGGATGATACAATGGCCAGACAGAGGAATATATCATTGAGGGAGAGTGAAGGTATATAAATGGATGTTTGTTGTGGGTGGAACTGGAAAGGTACTCTTGTTAAAAATTGTTTCATCTTTTATTTTTCTTACAGATGTGCATTTATGAAACATGGAAAGGAAATCAGTTTGAGCTAAAGCGTGTGATGAGCTGGAGTTAAAATTAGCTCATAGAATTCGGTTTTCAAGTGGTCCACTGACCCTGATATCGACCGCTTGTTAATCCTACAGTCTACCAGTTAATAAATTGTGATATACATTCATGGCAATGTGTTCTTGTAAGTTGTGAGGGCACCAGACGACTGTTGTCACAAGTCGAGTAAGGTCGAAGCTGATGTAGAGACATGTATCGAGCCATCGAAGGAGATTTATAGTGAAACAGGCCCTTACAAGCTTAGTTTTAAGTCCAGTAGCGTCGTAGTAGAGCGTAGCTACTAGCCACTTGTGACTTAGCTATCATCTTGAAAATGGACAGCTATAAAGAAGCTTTTGTCTGTGGGAAATTGGAATATTGAAACTCACCAAAATGCAGCCGAAGTTTTTATAGTGGAACTTTTGAAACGGCACAGGAGTGTTTATATGCAGGATCCATATTGGTCCATCAAACAGGAACCGGCTGATTGACAATTGTGTCTCTCCTGAATCTATTGTATTTCAATCTGCTGCGAATGCTTATCGGCGAGCTGCATATATATGTCTCACATTAAATACCTCATTTTCTAGCTATATATACTTGCTGATTCCCACAAAGAACAGTTTATTTCGAAATGAGAGATTACGTTTACTACATTGTCAAGTAAAGGTCAAGATCACATCGCCCCTAGAAAGCTAATGTTCCACCAGGTCAAGTGCTATATTCGATGCATCAACTAAACCAATAGAATCTGTCATAATCCACTTACATTATGCAATACTTAGCGGACATCAAGAGTGGTTTCTCTATATACTTATCAATCCTATTACCTAGCTATTAATTTCTAAATAGGCATGTGAGTCGAAGGAAAATTGAAGTTATAATTAGTAAATCCGTCAGGATGAGCAGCAGTTTCCAAGATCTTGCTGCTGAGAAGTCCAATGAGACTTATATGGATCTTACAATTAACTTTACAAGTAAAGCTACAATTAAAATGTGCGTTTATAAAATATATCAGAATTTCAATACTGCCCATAATAGACATGGACATCATATGAGCTAGTGTATTCCCTTCATATTATACTTAAATGGTACCCCTGAAAGGTCAATTTGCAACCATTTAGGATTCACAACTTTATATCCAGTCCGATCACGATGAGTGTCAAGATTTTTCACATAAACTTGCTCCTGAGCTCTTAAAAGATCCGAATATAAGCTATGATTGAGTTTCTTGCCAATGAATGCATAAAGAGGATATGCTAGTTTAGCCCTTTTAGAAACCATTTGATCCTTTGTTGGCTTACTAGGGTCAGCTTCTGTATATGCGAGAGGATTTAATAAGAGCCCACTTGTATTTCTGAAAACATGGTCAGTATACTTCCATGTGAACTCAACTTCCTTTAAGAATAACTTATCGATGGTATCCAGCTCTATTGAATATAGTATGGAATGATGGAAAAACCAGTGTTCCTCAGATTCAAAGTTTAGATAACTTTCAAAATCTGTATCAAAACTTGAAACATTTTCACAACCGGAGTGTATGGATATTTTCTTGACTTTAAATAGAGCCTTGCTATCCAAACGGTAACCAGCTAAAGTCCGAAGTAAAAATGCCAATTCAAAAAATGGATTACTTGCCACAGTATCGCCAATAACCATACCTTCCATCATAGGATGTATGATAGGGCTTGCAACATGGCCACCAATAAAATCAAATACATTTTCTTTGTCACTCAACTTCGTTAAAAATTTGGAAATACTTTTGCGATATTTCTCCGTAACCCAGGCATTATCAAGTTGTGGAGGATTGATTTTTATATCCAATAAATCAAAATAATCTTGGAACGAGTCAAAACCATTGAAAAAAACGCTTCTTACCGATTTTTCAGAAGCAATTTCAAAGAACTGGCTAAATCTATGCACCATCAAATCCTTCTTAGATTCATGCTTCTCGTACTCTTTCATACCTGCTGTATTAAAATGTGAAAAGTGGTATCTGATTTGCTTTTCATGATTTTTCCCTAATTTTTTACATGCTCTGGCAATTTTCTCTTGTGCAAGAGGTAAGAGATCTTCGTCTTGTCGAGCATCTACCAATTGTTTATCAAGATCATCCAATATCTCAAGACCGTTGACTTGATTATTGTAAAACTTATCATCTCTTATGGCAGCCGAATTCAATGTGAATGATCTAATATTGTTCCGTTTAAAGCATTCCAACTTATTTTTTGGTATCATTATCAATGGAACACCAAAATGAAAGCAATTTACCAATTTTCTGAAGAAACAAGGGGAGGATAAAGATTGGAATATTTTTAAGTCGAAAATTGGATCTTCAGGTTGTAAGTTCATAGGCAGAGCTCCGAATAATGACTCAAATCGTGTACATTTGTGACCTTTGTAGAGCTCTACGGTAAGATAATTTGGGAAGCGAAACGAGGGTTTTTTATAACGTTTCCCACAAAGATTTCAATTTTCTTGCTTTCCGTTATTAGCCAAATATTTTTCATTTCTGTTATAGTTGAATATGGATAGAGTCCCGGTGGAGCGATACACGTGAAATAGTACTTTAAATGTTTCTGGAAAGCTGTTTCGGTGGAAGGTTTTCGTTTTCTCTGATAATTATAAATATATTTTTCAAAAGTAGTGATGAAGCTAAATGGTGCAACTCTTTATTGACCAATGTGAGTGTCTTCAAGTCCTTTTTTGTAACATAATCTAATATTTTCTCTGTCACTTCGACGGGCAAATCACCGAACGATGTTAGGACTTTTTTTACTGCTGTAGCTTGAGCGGACATTGATAATAATTAGTCGATTACGATTGACTTAATTATATAATATGTATATGTTGGATAATCTGAGTTGATCAGCGAGCGTAAATACTTGAGATCAAATTCTTATGGCATTAGCTGCTGCAAATATTATATAAGTACGTAATATTTAAGGCAGAATATATTTTTGTTTAAGTTAATTAATATATATAATAACACATACAAATATATAGCAATTGACCAGAAATCAAATTTTTAGGGTCCATTAATATATAGTATACCAGCATATATATCGAGCTATTATATTGTACAAGTTAAATTTAAATATGAAACACTTTTGTTTTGCACTCTGATCGTATAAGAGAGTTGGTGTATCCATATTTGCATATATATTTATCTCAGAATCTAGATGTGGGCTTACAACAACAGATGTTACAAAGTTGAGTAAACAAGCGATTCGTTTTCAATTTTGGCTGCAAATGTCTAAAACATTTCAGAACCGTCAGCCTAATTTATGGAGAGGTAAACGCTCTATCTATACATGTATTTTCTGCAATCAACAAACGCTGGTTATATGATAACAGTACTTTAATTTCCTACCAACTCTCTATTGTAATTGGAGCTTATGAATAGACCGGAAGAATCAGTAGTCATTCTTGTATCAGAACCCAGAAGGGCTGCAAGTACCATTCGAGCCAAAAATTGCTGATTTCTTCACAGCAGATATAAATTTGCGTAATTCAGTGGCAATGTTGGACATGGATTGTTTAATTAGATCTAATTTGAAATTTGTCAGATTCCGTATATTGGTTTCTTTAAAAATTAAGACCATTTTTGTAGATGCCCGATTTCAAATCAGTATTCGTAATTCTCAATTATATGCAGGATTATTCCTTAATTGATTTCGCAACCATTATATAAGAAATCCTAAATAATTTGGTGTCCCACATAATTGATCAAGTCACACATCAAAAATATATCTGAATAATAAGGTGTATACATTTCGCAGATCTCTAATAATTCACTACTTGAAGATATATAATTAGCTACATGTACACTAATTAATATATAAAATAATTATTATAATTAATTTTATAATTATATATATTAATTTGTCATATATTTGATCGATCTGTGGAATCAAATATATATTATCGATCGATCAGTCGAACTGCAACTTAACGTCGAAACTATAAATATTATAAATTATCGTTCATGATATATATATTTTATTTAATTAATTATATATATTATTTATTAATTAATTTTTTACTTATCGTCGACCTGACAGATAGATCATATATTAGTGTCGTATATATAATTATAACTAGTTGTACCAGCTCAATTAGCCTAAAACAAAATTAGTAATCACATATATTAATTAACATTGTATAAATAACAATATATATTCTTGTTATTATTCATATTGAAATTCTTAACAATTAGGTAAAATAGATGAAACAACTAGTTATACAAGTACCATTTATAGTGCAATTAAGATCTTCCTGCAATTATGTATTTCAAAAACATTATAAGCTGTTAAATGATATATTATAAATAGCATGAATTATCAATAACACTTTACAATATATGTTTTGATTCTTGTTCAAATACATCAATTATCAATTATTATTACATATACATGTGAAATACTAATTAACAGTAATGGAATTAATATATCAGTTGACAAATTGATAGAACTTATAATTACCCATTGTTAATGACCAAGATTGAAGCTCGTAAGAGGCCATCTCCAAGAGTTCATTGTATGTATATAAATTAGAATGATATTATCAATCGCAGCTAGTATAATTATAATTGGTGTAGGTAATTATATATGGTTCATTTCGACTCTAAATTTATATAGTTAGATCATGTAGTACATGTATTATTATTTATACACTATTTCAGCCTGTGGTGTCATTAAATATTAATTATAAAGTGTTAAATATATACTAATTTATAGGGATCAAACAGGAGAAGCTTTCTTCCATAGTTTATGGTAATAGTTAAGTTAGGTTTAGTACTATATATTCTTTATCAGTGCTGTTTGAGTGTAGACTATAAATTATGGCTCCTTGGGTCTAATTATTTATTCAATTTAGTATTATAATTTGTTATTAGTGTGTTAGAGTATCTAACCACTATATGGCTCATTTAGGGTTGAGCATAACAGGAATGGTAACAATAAGTTATGAAAGTTAAACTATAAAATTATGAAACAGCAATTATAACTGTATACCCGTTTGAATATGCCTATATATATATAGTTAGTTACATCCAGAATTTGGGAATTTGAGAAAAAAAAGGGAAATATATTATATCATCATCTTAAAATATATCTCTGTAAATCAAGTTAGTTATCAACTAAGTTCAAACCTATCTCAATTCAAATGATGCAAACTAGATCACAAACCGCTTCTCAGCTAACTCAACAACACTTCAAAATTACGAAGAAGAAATTACACCATTGTACACACTTGTTTGCTCTCAAATATCATAAATTTGCTACAAAAAAGATCTATCAAAATACTTGAAAAAACAAGCCTGGATTAAACAAATACATATACTGCTTATGAGACAATCAGAATGAAAGCTGTTCTGAACATCTTTATGGAACAAATTCATATGTTACAATTCTACAAGGGATTTTTAAACCATAACTCGAAAAGATAGTGTGTATCTTCGAAATTCAATCAAGATGAAACGATCAAGGTCAATATTCACGACGTTTTGGAGAAACGCAGAACGGCTAGGAACTTCTGAAGAATAACTTCAATTTAATACCATGAGCAATGAGGAAATTGAGTCTTGATATCTAACATGCATATAGTTATTCCAGCAGTTTTCAAAGTGGTATTATAAATTATATGTATCAAGAAATGGACATGTTCTGATATCAACATTAGGGTTGGGCAGCTCGGGTATGATAATGACTCTAGTCTCTGACATGCTATATTTAATTTAAGGTAGAACCTTACACTGTACACATTTACAAAATATATTGATCATATATATACCAGCTTACTGCTGTATAGTTATAATAATTAATTAAGAAGCCGGTTTAATGAAAATTTTATGTTTCAAAAACATGAGGAAAGCTTGAAGTCAATCGGATAGATGTAACATCTTTGTGGAAACTAGCCAACAGCTAGAATATTTGATTCTATTTCCTTATTAGGATCATTCCTGTGAAAGAAATTGCTCAATTTAAAGCGAAAGGAAAACTAAGATACACTGTCAAGAGCGGTCCGATATTGAATATTTTATCCAGTTTCGGTTTCTATACAAAATACACATTTGCAGCTTCGGCCGTAGAACCACAAACAGGAATCGGTCTTGAAATTTTCATTTTCACTTGAGATTGAAAACTGCAGATTTTTCTCAGCGACCATTAGCGACTTCAAGTTTAAAGTTCAGATTTTATATGGCTACTACTCTGTGAGTGTGAAAGGTAAATAAATAATTGCATATGGAAATTTAAAGTAATAACAAGTTTGGCGCTGTGAATGAACCGGGAATCGGGAGTCGGGACGCAATCAAAGATCGATGAGATAAAAAAAAAGGCTTTTTCTGGTTGATGTTTTAGCCGCACGGCCGTAACAGATATACGGTATAGTATACAGTTGTCAGTTGTACTGCTAATTCAGCCTAAAAACGTTCCGAAACATAACATGAATTGGCAGTCAATATTGGCCACGGATTATCATGAGCATTGAAAACTCATGGCTCTTGTAGCCTCATTATTCTGTAAATTACATTATGATATATATGCCATTGAAACAATTCCTCCTTATTATAAACGTACAACATGTACTTATTACTAAATAACCGGTAAAAAGAATATCAAGCGAAACTACGTCAATGAAACCAGGAAGGCTATAATTTATGGACTGTAGTTGATGTTTCGTACTGCTAATCAATTTCCGCATCTATGTGAATCTAGTAAAGAATCAAGATAACTCTATTTTTGTATAACTTATATGATATACGTGCACCATGTGACCATACACGCAGTACACTCTCCTTTCTCAACTTCCAAGTTCCAACTTCCTGCTAGCGGCAGCCGTGTGTGACAGTGTGACTCCCATTTGGTAATCGGCCCTAAATAAGCAATACACAATAGTAAACACACTGTATCCACCTTTGAAGTACATGACGCTACAACACACGGCTCACGACCCACGAGTAACGACTCACTACTGCTGAATACCTAGAAGCATAACAATTGGCACGAGAGAAATGTGCTCTAGCAGCCTCTTATTTTCGAAATTTGGTCTTAAGTGCCACCTTGGGATCTTGCTCTCGCAATCTATCCGACTATATAAAAGTTAATTATTATCCTCATTTTTTTCTTGTTACACTATATACAAGCATAAAACAACTTCATTAGATAAAACAGCTCAGTTACGTTATTAGCTAGTCATGGCACAATCCTTTGATGACCTGTTGTGGCAAGCTGAAGGTCAACCGATAATTAAAAATGAGAAAAGGCTATTATCATGGATGCTTTCCAAAAAAATTCCTCCTGTTCCTTCTCAAGAAGAGAGAGAACTGTACCCGTTACACAGAGCAAATTACCTTTCAAGAATATTCTTTTGGTGGTTATTCCCCTTGTTGAACAAAGGCTATAAAAGAACTTTGGTCCCTGAAGATCTATGGATTGTTGATGAAGAGCTATCAATTAATAATGTCTGAAGTTTTCTATGGTAGTTTGAAAAAAAGGCTTGAAACAGCTAACTTGGAATTTGAGAAAAGGAAAGATAAGAAAGAAGATGAAAAATTTGAATGGCCTAAACTGATTATATGCAAGTCCTTGTTTGATACCTTCAGGACGCAATATCTTCTTGCTATATTTTATTTATGTCTATCATCAGTGGTTCAAAGTTTAACTCCATTATTAACTAAAAAATTAATTTCCTTTGTTGAAGATAAGGTCTTGGGGCTTGAAACAACTTCAAGGAAAGGTATTGGTTATTCTTTCGGTACATTCATACTTGTTTTCTTGAGTGGGTTGCTCATGAATCATGCTTTCCATAATGGTATATTGACTGGAGCTCAAATAAAAGCGGTATTAACAAAAACATTGATGGATAAATGTTTCAAATTGAGTTCAAAGGCCAAGCATGATTTTCCAACAGGTAAAATCACCTCGTTGATGGGTGCTGATTTATCTAGAATTGATCTTGCTACTGGATTTCAACCTTTCGCCATTTCTGCACCAATCTCAATGGTTATCGCAATTGCCTTGTTGCTTCATAATATTGGTGTTTCTGCTTTAGCTGGTATTGCTGTTTTTGCGGCCACAATTCTTGCCGTTGCATCAACTTCAAAACTTTTATTTAAGTATCGTAAACTGGCTACATTTTTCACTGATAAAAGAGTTGGTTTGATGAGGGAAGTTTTAACAAGTATCAAGATTATCAAATTTTATGCTTGGGAAGATGCATACACCGAAAACATTTGTGATGCTAGAGAAAATGAAATGAAGTCATTACTCAAGATCAAAATCATAAGAAATTTCATCACTGCCGTTGCCCTTTCATTACCATCGGTAACTTCGATGGCTGCATTCTGCGTGATGCATGTTGTTGATAGAAAGCACTCTGCTGCTGATATCTTCTCCTCTGTTTCCTTATTCTCAGTTTTATGTCAGGCTATTTTCATGGGCCCTATGGCTTTAGCCTCAGCTATTGATGCATATGCTGCTTTGGATAGGGTTAGATTGTTCTTATCTTCCGTTGAAGAAAGTGAAACTATTGATGATTTTAATGATCCTGTTAATGTCGATAATCTTTCGGTGGCCGATGAAAAGTCAGAAGCTGAAATGGATTCAAATGTTGCAATTAAGGTCAATCATGCTTCGTTCAAGTGGGAAAAGTTCTACGATGAAGATGAAGAAAACGAAAAAAACTCGAAAGGACTCAAAGATGGTGAAACTGAAACTGATTCAAAGCTCTCAAAACTAAAAAAAAAGTTCAAGAAAGCTCCGAAAGTTGAAAAGAAGGAAAATATGTCAAATAGTACTTCAAAGAAATTAGATTTAGCTGCTGCTGCTGCTAGTTTCCCAGGATTAACCGACGTTAACTTCACAATTGATAAAAAAGAATTTATGATAGTGACAGGTTCAATTGGGTCTGGTAAAACATCATTATTGTCAGCGTTAGCGGGTTTCATGCCTTGTCAATCAGGAACCATTGAGACCCAGGGGTCAGTATTGTCATGTGGATATCCATGGGTTCAAAATGCAACTGTAAGAGAAAACATTTTGTTTGGTAAAGTTTATGATAAGGAGAAATATGAAGCTGTTGTTTATGCTTGTGCATTAGAATCTGATTTGGAGATATTACCTGCTGGTGATAAGACAGAAATTGGAGAAAGAGGTGTCACATTATCAGGGGGTCAAAAAGCCCGTATCAATTTGGCCAGAGCTATCTATAAAGATCTGGATATTATCTTATTAGATGATGTTTTGTCTGCTGTTGATGCTAGAGTTGGGAAACATATAATGGATAATTGCTTGATGGGGTTATTGAAGGACAAAACTAGAGTATTAGCTACTCATCAATTATCTTTGATTGGTTCTGCCGATCGGATAATCTTTTTGAATGGTGATGGTTCTTTGACTATTGGTACGAGGGAAGAACTAACTGATTCCACACCAGATTTCCGGAAAATGATGCAATTCAGCAGTGAAATGACTGAGGATGATGAAGGTAAACTTATGATAAAATCAAAAGTCAACAAAAAGGAAACTAGAACTAAGTATAGTCGAAAAATTGAAGATGGTACTTTGATAGAAATGGAAGAGAGAGCCGTGAATGGGATTCCTTGGTCTACATACAAAACTTACATCCACTTGAGTAAAGGTATCTTCAAAGAAACAGCCATCCCATTTTTCTTGACTTTCATTATCTTGTCAACGTTTTGCCAGCTATTTTCAAGTGTCTGGTTATCATTTTGGACACAAAATAAGTTCCTTGGATATTCCAGTTCGTTCTATATTGGTATCTATATCATGTTGACCTTCTTGTCTGTCTTCTTCCTTACTGCCTTTTTCAGTATGTTGGCCTACAACACTAATGTTGCTGGTACGAAGTTGAATATTATGGCTGTTAGGAAGATGCTTCACACTCCAATGTCGTTTATGGATACTACGCCTATGGGTAGAATTTTGAATAGATTTACTAAGGATACTGATGCTTTGGATAATGAAATTGCAGATGAACTTAGACTTGTGTTTTACCCGCTATCGACAATTGTTGGTGTGACCATATTGTGTATTATCTATTTACCTTGGTTTTCCATAGCTGTTCCATTTTTGGTAGCTGTGTTTGTTTGTATTTCAAACTATTATCAAGCTTCATCAAGAGAAATAAAAAGATTGGAAGCTGTTCAAAGATCATTAGTGTACAATAACTTCAATGAGGTGTTAGGTGGTATGCAAACAATCAAGGCATACAATGCTCAAGAACAATTTAGTAAGAAAAGTGACTTGTTGATAGATAAGATGAATGAAGCTTATTTTGTGACATTTGCTAATCAGAGATTCGTTGCGATACAGATGGATATCATTACAAGTATATTTGCATTGATTGTTACATTACTTTGTACTACAGGTGTCTTCCATATTAGTGCTGCTTCTACAGGGGTCTTGGTATCATCTATTCTCCAGATCGTTAGTTTGATATCATTATTCGTTAGAGCTTTAACTCAGGCTGAAAATGAAATGAATTCAGTTGAGAGATTATGTCATTATGCCTTTGATTTACCACAAGAGGAAAGTTATAAGATCAGTGAGGGACAAGAATTACTTAAAGACTGGCCTTCTAATGGTGAGATCTCTTTTGAAGATGTTTCATTGACTTATAGACCCGGATTACCTTTGATTCTTCGTGATTTAACTATGGATGTTAAAGCTGGTGAAAAATTGGGTATTTGTGGAAGAACTGGTGCCGGGAAATCATCCATTATGACTGCTTTGTATAGGTTAGCTGAACTAAACAGTGGGAAGATTTTGATAGATGGCATTGATATATCAACGATTGGATTATATGATTTGAGATCAAAATTATCAATCATCCCTCAAGATCCTGTTTTATTCCAAGGTTCCATTAGAAAGAATTTAGACCCCTTCCTGGAACATTCTGATGATAGCTTATGGGACGCCTTAAGAAGAAGTGGGTTGATTGAGGAATCTCAGCTGGCTCAAGTAAAGAGTTCAACTAAAAGTGAGGATATTGGATTTGAAGATTTACATAAATTCCATTTAGATCAATTGGTTGATGATGAAGGAACAAACTTTTCTCTTGGTGAAAGACAATTGTTAGCGTTGGCCAGAGCTTTGGTCCGTGATACTAATATTTTGATCTTAGATGAAGCAACTTCCTCAGTTGACTATGAAACTGACTCTAAGATCCAGGCAACTATCGTCAATGAGTTTAGTCATTGTACTATATTATGTATTGCTCACAGGTTAAAGACAATCTTGAACTATGACAGAATCTTAGTTTTGGATAAAGGTGAAGTGAGAGAACTAGACACTCCGCTCAACTTGTTCAATATGGAAGATGGTCTCTTTAAGCAAATGTGTGGAAAGTCAAGTATTACTGAACAGGATTTTCAATCTTGAGCTAAAGCTGTCTGATGAGTTATATTATCTAGATGAGCCAACTACAGTCTAATTGTTCTTTGTCGCTAATGGTTTTTTTTGTTTTTCGTGTATATAAACTGCTTTCAATATAGTGACCATTCTTATTATCATCGTTATACTGTAATCAATTTATGGCTATATAATATATTCATCCTGCATGTAAGCACCATTTTGTGTATGTCAAAAGGAAATACAGAAAAACCGAAATTTCGATAAACAACAGACGCCCAACAGCACCGGAGAAAAGAGCAGCAGAAGTCAATCATGAGCACAGGGAAATCACGTCTGGACGTCAGACGGCAGCTATTTCGAGGCCTCACTAAGATCCATTCAGGGCAATCCAGCCAGCCGCCAAGCTCAGCAAACTCATCCAACTCGAATCACATCATTTCAAGGTATATCAAGAAACACAATGTCTCCACTCCAAACACAACAAAAGGCCCTCCTTCCAGCCAAACACCGTTGCTACGCATTGATGACTACGACACAACTGCCAATCTCACAGCTGAATCACTCATTTTGCACAAACCAATCGATTACGACTACAAGATATTTAGTGGCGGACATCCTTTGAGGTCTACAAAGATCAAAGCTTTTGAACAGAGCGAAAAAACGTCAATGCTTTTATTTACTAACGGCGAAAGCTCAGATGATGATGATAATGACGAGATCTTGTTGTCTATACCTGGTTACTCAAAAGAAGAATTCAAATCGATAATTGCTGCTAAGCAGAAAGATTTTGACGGCGATATTGATATTGATATATACCAAGATAGACCCATACTGAGTAAAAGCTATAACAATGAGAACAGTTCAATGAACAAAATAAATAAGATATTCAATGGGTCCAATTTCGAGCTAACTAATGACGAGATTGAAAAGTTCAATTTGATCAATGAAGATTTCAAGAATGAGTTGAACTCACTCAAGTTGACAAAGAAGAATGAAGCAAACTTGTTCAAGAGCATAATACGAGAGAATGAGTTCAATGATGATAGTTATGCTGAGATATTGGATCATTTACGAAAGGTTATCAAGGATTTTGATGAAGTTATGGTGTACGAGAAAAATTACTGATCTGGTATCAGAATTGCATTTTTCTAATTCTTTTTTTATCTTTGTTCTGGGTATAAATATATCATCAGGCGTTTTGCATTGTTAAGTTGTTTGAATTTTATTCTTTTTGTAGTGATTTTGTTACTCTCTCTCTTTAAATAATAGTAATTATGGAGACTAAGTTATCACTTTCTTCCCAATCAGGAAGTCTAGCTAGACAGCGGGAACATCACGAACTTCCAAAATTGTGCCTCGATTTTAACAGAAGGATAAAACTCGTTGAAAAGACGGAAATCGTAAATTATTCTGACAATCAATTAACAAAGTAAAACCAGAGAAACAATCAATTGAGAACTGGCATCACAACGATGAATATTGTTAAGCTTCAGGTACGTGTGCACCCGTTTCCCCTTTGTCAGTATTTGCTTCTTTCAGGATCATTACTAACGGACTTAACAGAGAAAATTCCCAGTATTACAGCAGGATGAACTCTTCAGCGTTATCGAAGACTTTAGGTATGTATCCATCATCTTTCTTCAATCAATCTTGGTCTATGACATTGATCTGAATAAGGCTTGAAATAATAAGTAAATGTGTTGCTAACATTTTAGAAATATTGATCTAGATGATAAAGGTTGGGTTGAGAAGAAACAAGTTATTGAGTCCATCTCACAATCAGGTAAAGATTCCTACGATACAGTGCGTGAGACATTGAAACAAGTCAGTGTTGATGCCTCAGGACATGTTGAATTGGACGATTACGTTGAATTGATCGCAAAGTTGAAAGAACAGAAATCCCAACCATCAGCAGCTGCTGTTCAACACAAAGGTTCAGGTACAAATGCTAGAACAATTGTCGGTGGTAAGACTTCTGGTACTACACATACTATCAATGATGAAGAGAGAGTTGAATTCACAAGACATATTAATTCTGTATTGAGTGGTGATCCACATATTGGTAGCAGATTACCATTCGCTACAGATAATTTCCAAATCTTTGATGAGTGTAGAGACGGTCTTGTCTTATCCAAATTGATCAATGATTCTGTCCCTGATACTATTGATACAAGAGTGTTGAATTTCCCAAAAAATGGTAAAGTGTTGAATAACTTCACCATGTCTGAAAATGCAAACATTGTTATCAACTCAGCAAAAGCTATAGGGTGTGTTGTTGTCAATGTTCACGCCGAAGACTTCATTGAAGGTAAAGAACATTTGATCTTGGGTCTTATCTGGCAAATTATCAGAAGAGGTCTTTTAAGTAAGATTGATATCAAGTTACATCCAGAATTGTACAGATTGTTGGAAGATGATGAGACTTTAGAACAATTTTTAAGATTACCACCTGAACAAATTTTATTACGTTGGTTCAACTATCATTTAAAAGCAGCAGGATGGGCAAGAAGAGTCACTAACTTCAGTAAAGATGTCTCGGATGGTGAAAACTATACAATCTTGTTGAATCAATTGCAACCACAATTCTGTTCTAAAGCTCCTTTGCAAACTAAAGATTTATTAACAAGAGCTGAACAAATCTTGGATAGTGCTGATAAGATTGGATGTAGAAAATATTTAACTCCAAACTCATTAGTCTCTGGTAATCCAAAATTGAATTTAGCCTTTGTTGCTCATTTGTTTAATACTTATCCAGGATTAGATCCAATTGAAGAAAGTGAACATATTGAAATTGAAGAATTTGACGCTGAAGGTGAAAGAGAAGCTAGAGTTTTCACATTATGGTTGAATTCATTGGACGTTGATCCTCCAATTATCAGTTTATTTGAAGATTTGAAAGATGGTATTGCTTTATTACAAGCATTTGATAAAGTTATGCCTGGGTCAGTCAGCATGAAACACGTCAATAAGAAACCAGCTAACGGTTCAGAGATATCTCGTTTTAAAGCTTTAGAGAATACAAATTATGCCGTTGAAGTTGGTAAAGCTAACCATTTTTCATTGGTTGGTATTGATGGTTCAGATATCGTTGATGGTACCAAGATATTAACTCTTGGTTTGGTGTGGCAATTGATGAGACGTAATATCATAACTACATTATCCTCATTATCTCAAAATGGCCGTGATGTCTCTGATTCAGATATCTTGAAATGGGCTAAGGAACAAGTCCATAAAGGTGGTAAGAACTCCACTATAAGATCTTTCAAAGATCCAACTATAGCATCTGGTGTATTCTTGTTGGATGTCTTGAACGGTTTAAAGCCTGGTTACGTTGATTACGATTTAGTTACCCCTGGTAGAACTGAAGAAGATAGATACGCTAATGCGAGATTAGCTATTTCAATCGCAAGAAAGTTGGGGGCTTTGATTTGGTTAGTTCCTGAAGATATCAATGAAGTCCGTTCGAGACTTATTTTGACATTCGTTGGTTCATTGATGGCTATTCGATAAATGAACACTTTTTTTCTTAATATTTATGTATTTCTATTTTTCACTGATTTATTATTATTGTATAACTCAATTATTACGACTATGATCCAAAAATTAAATCTGACGGGTATTTTTGATTTGATCTTTGAACTCGATATCATATTTTAAAGTCAACTCTTCAATATATTTCAAAACATCTTCAGCCCCTGTCTTATCAATTTCTGAAACTTCAACGTAACAGCCTCTATTTGGAGTAATAGCTGAACCATACTTAACATCTTGCCTCTCAGATTTTGGATCATAACCCAATACTTTGATAATCGAAGTAGTTGCGTTATAACCATTCACATTATGCCACGGAGAACCTAATAATCTAGCAACATAAAATAACAAAATCATTCCATACCAAGTAACAAAATTCAAGTATTTCCCAAAACCTAAACTTATGAATATTCCTGGATGAGTCAAATATTGAGTTATTCCTTCTTTATTTAATGATTCGTATGTTGCTAAGTGTAACAAATCGACCAATCTTTTGGATCCATCGTATGGTGATGGTGTTTGTAATAATTGCAAATCATTGAATGATAAATATTTTGGATCTGACATAAGTGAAGATATCCATATAATTTTCCCACCATTTTGTAAAAGATGTTTGATCTTATGGATCAAATAGTATGGGCCAAAGACGTTCCCTTGGAACACTAATCCTAAGCTATCAACTGACTTGACACCTGTTCTTTGTATCTTGTACTGTGGGTGCGTAACACCCTGGATAGGATTAGTTAGAATCTCCTTGGTGGCACCTATCCAATCAATCCCATCGTAAACACTTTGAGCAGAGTTGAAGAAGAGATAATCAATATGGGTATATCTTTTATTCAATTCATAGTAGGCTCCCAAGACAGAGACCATATTTGCAAAATCCAATAACAAATAATCAAAATCCAATATTCCTGTTCTATGTGACTTTTCAGAATATGTTTTTATTTGGCGTATAACTTCGTTGACTCTAGGAAGTGTTCTGGAGGTCACTACTATTGTTAGTCTGATATCTTTAGGGACAGTTTCCAATAACCTGTATGCTATATTTAAACCCAAATTACTTTTTGCAAATTAGTATATGACGTGAATTGGGTGTTGAGGGCAACAGTGATACTCACCTGTTTGTTCCGGTGATAACGGCGACCTGACGAGCCAAACCCATATTTTATAATTAATCTATTGCAATTGGGCTAGTTCCTTCTAAGTACTTTATAAAAAAGCTCTGATGGAAGTGGTCTCAAGGCTCTTAAAATCGTGCAAATTCGTGTATAAATTATAGAAATATCATAAACGAATATACGAATTTTTGAGTTTCGCAGGTCGAATTTGGTTGCAATTTGGAGGTTTGAAACGAGGAGATTGAACAGATATTTGAGTCTTTCAATAATATATTGCCAAAATTCATAGAATTCGTTCTGCGCTTACAGAGATCTAAGATCAATAAAAAGTGTGCTGGAGTGGCGAGCCTAGCATCAGACTCTTCATATGTTGTTTGAATGCCGCTTGGATGTCCTTGACCACTAACTTCTAATTTGTGCAGATCTGGCTCCTCATTGAAACCACTAATAATATTCAGAGGATTAAAACCTCCCAAGGGCTTGGAGTTCCATAACAATTCAATACTGGGCTAACCCAACCATCTGCACAACTCATCTCAACGGTGGTAACAGAGTCCAGACATCCAGCTTGTATAAAAGGATTTTTGGAGAATCTGTCTTTTGCTACTTTCTGCTTGTCGCTATTTCTTGATTTCAAACTGACTGAATACTCATCAAAGTTATAGATGAGATGAGGAGGTACAAGCCGAAGCTCACGCTCCAAAGTCTTAAAATAAACATTAACATTGATGTTTTCAAGAGAAGTATATCGCTTTGGATCCAATACTAATCCTGCAGCAAACTTTACATCTTCACAATGACGGTCGAAGAACCTTTTAACCCAGGTCTTACTCGTGAAATGAAATTCTTTGGATCCAATATGTTTCAATTTCTTAAGTAGATGGTTTTTCCCTTTTTGATTGGTTGTGAGTTCAATAAGTTCGTCAACAAAATTAAGAAGAATCTCTGCTGTGAGCATAATTCCAAGTTGGTCACAATGCATACTCCTGGAAATCAAAGCTGACTCCCCAATCGATGTTAGTTGTTGTCTGGTTATGGCATCTTCGCGACGCGACTTAGATATGTTATTTTTCGGTCTATAATAAGTGGAACGACCGATTTCGAGGTTATATTTGTTACAAAGATCTTTGAATGATATCGGGCTCCCTTCAGTAACACAAGCTTGATCATAAGCTATAGCTTGTGCAATGTTGAATTCATTTATCCTGTCTAATTTTGGCGAGTTGGGACAAATGTATGATGATGAAAATGATATCCTGACAGAGACTGAACTTCGTCGGAAAGCGCTAGTATCGAAGTATTTCGAAAGATACCGCAGAAAACTTGGAGATGAGATTAAACTATGGAATACTGGTGCAAAACTGATTAGTCCCAAATCTCAAATCGCAGCTGCCGCTTATTTGAGAGTATTGACTATAAAATTATCAAATTTCTTCGATATTGTTTCAGAAACAAGCGTGAAGTCTGTTTACTTCAACGGGTTTGAATTAGTCCGCGAGTGTTTCCAAACCTCGCATTTAATAGAAGTCCCCGAACTGTCTGCTGTGTATGATCATGTTACAATATTAGTTAAATTGGATGAATGTGATGCACACAAATTTCAAGAGAATACAAGAAGATTCGCCTATAGATTATTTGCTAATGATACAAATGTCCGGTATGAAAGAATTTCTGCCCACTTTAATACGTCAATAAGAATGGTAGGAGATTATAATTTAATTGCTAGACATATGGGTCTAGTTTTTACCATTATAATTAGTGACACATTGGGGGAATTTCTCAAGAGAATGCAACAAATCAGTCAGGAATATTACTGCGAACAGTCACTGCCAAAGATTACTGCAAGGAACAGTTCAGTTCATTCAAGCTCCGAGATAGTTTGCGCTTGAGAAAGTGATAGGCGAACCTATCTTGATTATCATTATGATACATATAGATCTTTAAAGAAAGATATTGTTTCTATTGAATCACGATGCAATATCTGAGTTTTTTGTCACTTGGAAATATCATGGGAATGTAATTAGAAATAGAGAATTTATGCAAAATCCAAAATATGAAAACATTCTGGAATACGATAGACTAACAATAAGGTCTCTAATAGTTTATCCAGAATACTGCTTCATTGGTAAGTTATATGATGAGACAATCACTTCAGCAATACTTGAAGCTCAATTCAAAGTAGACGAGAAATATAAAGATAATCTGGTATTGGCAAGATACCAAAAATTCAAATATATAAATCCTTCATGGCTCCATCTTGATATTTATGGAGGTGATCACCGTTTAGTCTATTGTGTTTGTCAAGATGGTTATGATGAAGAGTTGTCCACGTTAGCTCACGATGATGCAGCTTATAAATATGCTGAATATGTCAAGAGAAGAAAGGAATCGGAAGAAGATGAAGATCTGGATGAGGAGGATCTGGATATTGAACAAAGGCTCTGGATGAGGATATGAATTAGGTCTCTCATATCAAAATATTGACGTATATGGTCTCTTTTCTGTCTAATCAACAAGTTTTGTACGTCGCTGGATATTAAACATGTGCTCTGCGAATATAAATATTTTTATTAAGCAGGTTTAGTTGAGAAAAAGAAGGTAACCAAGATCTAAGACAAACCTGCCATTTCCTGTCTCCATATCAGTGTGTTTATAAGATTATGATTAATTTTGGTTGGGTTTATCTGGAAGTATTGCATTTTAAAATTGCTGGAGGTTGCATTATTTAATAGATATTGCAGTCACAGCTATAATTAATTAACACAGATTTAAAAGTTATTGCAGCTCTCCAAATGTATAGAGGAATACATAGGATCCGCTCACTTTATCGGCACACAATTGTCTATTAATATTGTGATTGAATAATTAACACCGAGGAAAAATCTATGAAATTATATTACACTGCAAATTAATAAACTATTATATAATATTCGTGATATTTTTTCAACACAGCTAGTTGTAATAAAATGACCAATATATTAATGTGTTGTTGCACGCGGTTTATATATACTTTTGAATCTCGATTTCTCTCCTCTTAGTATAACTCATTTTATAGATATTACACTGTGTTACGTGTAGATTCAACTGTTTTCATCATGAATATTTGCTGCACCGCTTTTATCTTCCACTGAAGCCCATAGTTATTAGTGTGGCTCAAGTGTGCAGGATGTGGTTCGAGGTTCGAACTTCGTTGCTCTATGATCTAATGGTGCTGACAAATATTCATATATTTATAAACAGAATCCCTTGAACCTTCATCTTCATATCTATCTCCATAGTAATTACAGACTACTACAATCAATTGGCGGAATGACTTTTAATCAGCAAAGCAAATCTTTCGCACTTTCAAACAATTCAACAATTCCAGCAGTTGGATATGGAACAGGTACAAAATGGTATAAATACGGCGACAATACCATTGATAGTAATTTGGTATCAATCTTGAAAACTGCTATTTCATCAGGTTTCACTCATATTGATGGAGCTGAGGTTTACTACACAGATCAGGAAATTGGTAAAGCCATTAAGGAAAGCGGTAAATCAAGAGATTCTTTGTTCGTCACTGATAAGTATTTTGCAGGAGATGGAACGTATACCGGGCATTCAAAAGAGTCGAATCCATTTGAAGCATTGAAAGCTGCTTTGAAAAGGTTTGGACTTGATTATGTGGATCTTTACCTCATTCATTCACCATTCATCAAAACTGAAACACATGGGTTTTCACTTGAGGAATCTTGGAAATTTTTAGAAAAATGTGTTAGTGAAGGTCTTGCTAAAAACATTGGTGTTTCAAACTTTGCTGTCAAAGATTTAGAAACTATTTTGAAAGTGGCCGACATCAAACCTGTCATCAATCAAATCGAGTTTAATGCCTATTTACAAGACCAAACACCGGGCATCGTTGAATTTTCTCAATCTCATAACATTCTCCTTGAGGCATATTCTCCCTTAGCACCACTTTCCAAAGGTGAAAAGGGACCATTGAGTGACACCATTGAAAAATTGTCCAAAAAATATGGTAAAACAGACACACAAGTGTTATTAAGATGGGTTATTGAAAAGGGTATTTTACCTATAACAACAAGTTCTAATTCAGTTAGAATCAAAGAAATATTAGATATTTTTGATTTCGAATTAACTACTGCTGAAGTTGGTGAAATCACTGAATTAGGTAAAAGCCATGGAGTTCTTCGCCAGTACTGGATACCTGAATTTTCGCATTATGATAAATGATTGGATGACTGATATTTAGCTATCACACTTGATTATCGGTGCTAGATTTTCTCATTGATTGAATCTAGTTCTCAATATACGTCCAGATGATGTCTGAACCTCTTCTCAAGTACTCGTTTGTTAGCTTTTGTATTGAAATTTGATAGCATTGGCTAGACGCCAACCGTATATTTTGAACAGTGCAATACTAGAGTATAGAAATCGTTGCAAGAGACATTTTGTGCCTGAGACAAAACTATAATATAGTTATTAGATCTTCATAGGATACTACTTAATACTTATAATATGATGTTTTCAAACAAGTTAATCCTTTGGATTTGGCAGCTCTAAATGTGCAAGCTGAAAAAAGCTACAAATATGCAGGTTATGAGCGTGTTCGTGATATCAACAGAAGCGGCTCATCCTTGTACATGTATAATTGTTGCAACATTCTTTATCTACATTGTCGGGTGTGATGCTTGACCTTTTTTATAAAGATTGTTTCAGGGACTTCTGGTAGGTAGAAGTCATTTAGTTAAGTGCAATAATTGGGCTGATTACTTCCATTCACCATCATGAAGTTTTTCACAATTTGCAGCCATTTTTAAATCTTGATCTAACTCTGAAACCTAGCTAACTATAGAGATATTTAATAAAGTTCGTATTTGAAAAGCTGTCAAAAGCTAGAATTTCGATTTATGGTCAGATATGGAATCATTGCAACGATACATAATCTTGTCATATAGTTACCATAAGCGCCTTTAACGTTTATACAGTAGCCAATTCATATTTGGCAGATTGATAGCCAAGTTTGAAACATGATCTAACATCAAATGATACCGCCGCCGTGCATATTATATAGCTGGCGTTGGTTTGCCAGATTTCTCTGTAGGCTTAATATACTCCACAATCGTGACTAAAGTTTAAGTTGGTGCTCAGGGTCCGAGGGGCTGTTGAGGTGTTAATTGTATTCGATCTCAGAACTGTAGTACTACAGGGTATTAATCATTAGTTACTACGGACTAGCGCTTATAAATTGGATGAAAAAAATATGAAAAAGGACGGATCATATATATTAATGTAGATCTATAATTGATGATTAATAAATACAATTATATTGTCAATTGCATCGATGCTCTAATTGCGTCTAGCTGCAAGCCCATTAAACAATTCACTTTAACATACATGTACTTGACTACTGTACCACCAAATCTATAGGTTTCTTACAATTATTGGAACCGGATATTCGATCATCAGTGCTTTCATTATTGTTAGGCCTGGATAAAGCATCAGAAGAGTGCTATTGATAATCTATACTCCAAATATCTGATAATTTGAAGAAGGTGCTTATATTTTGCGTGAACGTACTGACGATGTACAGAGCTGACTACCTGCAGCACATATTGTCAAACGTCTTGTTTCATATTATTCATTCAATAAATATATGAAAGCCCAATTAGAATATATATTTAGCATATATAATTATATATTATAACTTCGATCTTCTTATAATACTGGGAATTATAAGTACCTGAGGGTTTTGTTGCAAGACATCCCTTAATTAACTATCAGAGGACAGCCAAGTTGTGTAATTCACTTAAACATGACAACTCATGCTAGAATTGACGCCGAGTCCAACATGCTTATTTAAATATATTCTAGCTGATCTGATCATGATATGCAAATTTATACCCAAACCTAAGCTGTACTATAGTATATCTTATAAGTCATGATTCAACATATATTATATCCAATATGTGTAATTAACTCCTCAAAGCTCATATGTGTAGCCTATTCACTAGCGTAGAAGCCGTAACGTAAATATGTTACACCAATAATTATATATTAATTAATTATTATAATTTGCAACCTTTTTAACTTTATATCTAACTATGAAACCTAACTATGAGACAAAATTCGATAATTGTCTAAAAAACTATACAAAAAGTTAGATAGTAAAGTTACTATTGACGGCAGTCACCTCGGTAATCTCGGATATCGAACGATTAAGCAGTCTCTTCTTTTCATCAGCCAGATATATATGATGGTATATATTTAAGGAATCAAGCGATCATTGTACAATTCTCATCGATTTAGCTCAATACAAAGCAGATACCTCATTAGCAATGATAATAACAGTAATACTGCAATATATTTTTCAAGAGTTCATCATAAATTTTTTTTTTTTGGACTTAAAACATTTATTAAAATAAAATTTAAATGTCACCATAAAATTTGAAACATGTCGGTATGACAAACCTCAAAACCCATTGCTCATAACCAAAGGTTTTGTGGTCTAGTTGGTTATGGCATCTCCTTAACACGGAGAACGTCCCCAGTTCGATCCTGGGCAAAATCATTTTTTTACTTCTGAGGATTTTTTTTTATCCTCACTTATTTATTGATAATTGGAGCTATCCGGCGGTACAAATTGAAATGTGTCAGTAATGATGAGTCCTGGGCCATGGATAGTGACTCCCAAGTCGTGGTAAATACTAAAGACTGGTTGTCTTATTCATGTTTTTTTTTTTTGATTCAGATATGTTTTTGAAATTGGTTTGGAGCTCAGGCATAACTAATTGGGCTGCTCCATAATCATTTCAGATTATTTTCATCCCTAAAAAGACGAAATTAAAGTTCAGATCAAGTAATTATTTTGAGATTCAAGCTTAACTATGGTGAACGAAGAAGAAATCGCTTACAGGAAGTTCGATAATACAGGAATTGACCCCCAATCCAATTCAGAAACGGGAGTGCAGAGAGGAATTAACAATACAAATAGAAGAGATCCGATTCCTAGAATATATTTAGGTGAAGCAGCACAGCAATTGGAAGAATTGAGGAGATCTATAGTACTGGAGGAAGAGCTTATCCGCAGAAATATGGAACATTTGAGCACTTTTAAAAGTTTCGAGGATAGAAATAGAGAAACTTTGGACGGATATGAATTAAGAGAGAAAGAGATGGAAACTCAGCCAGTTATTGAAAATTCAATCAGCTTACACCCGACACCAGATTTACTCGACAAATCCAGAAAATCACTGGTAGCAGATGGTATTGATAGCTCAAACTTTATAGTACACAAGAGAAGCAGAGCAGTATAAGAGCTCCAGAAGCTAGAGACCTGATCCAATTAACTCACGGATCTACCTTTTAGGCGGCAGGACTGGTAGATATATTCACCTGCCTCACTATAAATTGTTCAGTTCTCATCCTCCATCAGTACACTGTATATATAATACACGAATGACTATATGAAGATTAATTGAATCTGTTTCTATATGCAGGACGTATTATATAATTTTTATTCTAAATTAACTTTGAATAACTTTCATACTTTTAATACATTGAATTTTAAATTAAAATGCATTATAGTATAATGTATATATAATTACATATAACATATTATAACTAGCTCGGGCGGATCGAAATCGAGATATAAATTAATAGTATAAACAGCTGCTTATGAATGATTCTTGAATCATGAATAACGTCGTCAATAGCAAATTACATCACGCATTTATGATCTTATAGACTAATTAAACACCACTACTATTTGCAACGCAGGTAGCTGGGAAATATTCTACAAAAATTTCAATTATTAATCGTATGCAAGAAACGGCAATCGATCGAGAATTACAATTTGCAGCCATAAAATAGTTGCGGCACTTTATAAAAATAGTCATCTTAATTCAGCTGTTGTATGAGCTGCGACATCGTAACCTTAATATACATATTCGAAAACGCAACTTAGATCAGAATATATACGGCTATCGGAGCAATAAAGATCACGGATTCATGGCCCATGGGACATATGCCCAAGTGGACAGATTATTATACTCTGAATGTTGTGTTTTAATATAATATATAGCAACTTAATTAATAATATAACTATAAGCAGAGGGATTCCTGGTGGAATCTTGACGAATTTTCCGACCGCATGATGAACGAAGCAATTAACATCACATTTGATTTAGCAATTGCAATTAATGTCTTCTTTATAGTTTGATACTGCTATAGTATAATCATGTTTCTATATAAATGCCTGGTGAACCCCAGATTAAATCTATCTTGAGATGTTCTCATATATCGTTACATTGAAAGAATCTCTATTTATAATAAAGATCAATCAATAATATAATAACTAAACTCAATTTTTCAAAAATGACAGCTGCTAAATCAGTCAAAGTTACATTTCCAAATGGGAAATCTTACGAACAGCCAACAGGTTTGTTCATTGACAACAAGTTTGTGGTAGCTAAATCTGGTAAGACTTCAGAAGTCATCAATCCCTCAACCGAAGAAAAAATCGCTGATGTCCAACAAGCTGAAAAAGAAGACGTTGACATTGCTGTTAAAGCTGCCGCTAAAGCTTTCAAGACATGGAAAGATGTTGATCCTCTTGAAAGGGCCAAGTACTTGTATAAATTGGCTGATTTGATTGAAGAAGACAGAGAGCTAATCAAATCCATTGAATCCTTAAACAACGGGAAATCTCTCGCGGATGCTGAGACAGATATCGTGTTAGTTATCAACTATTTTAGATCTTGTGCTGGTTATGCTGATAAGATTGATGGAAGATCTCAAAACACTGGTAATCAGTACTTGAATTACACCAGAAGAGAACCTTTAGGAGTTTGTGGTCAAATAATTCCATGGAATTTTCCAATTATGATGTGGTCATGGAAAATTGCTCCTGCCATAATCACTGGTAACACAGTTGTTTTGAAGCCAGCATCTGTAACACCTTTATCTGCTTTGTATACCAGTCAATTGATTGTTAAAGCTGGTATTCCACCTGGTGTGGTCAACATTATCCCAGGTTCAGGAAGTAAATGTGGTGATGCTATCTTAAACCATCCAGTCATCAGAAAGATTGCTTTTACTGGCTCAACAGATGTTGGTAGAACTGTCATGACTCAAGCTGCTCAATCCAATTTGAAGAAAGTTACTTTGGAATTAGGAGGTAAGTCCGCAAACATTGTATTGGATGACGCCAACATTGAAAAGACTATTCCAAACTTGATTGCTGGTATCTATTCCAATGCTGGTCAAGTATGCAGTGCTGGTTCAAGAATTTACGTGCAAAGTGGAATTTATGATAAACTTATAGCTGCCTTAGTTAAGGCCGTGAAGGAATTGAAAGTTGGTGATCCATTTGAAGAAGGCGTATTCCAAGGTGCCCAAACTATGAAGAGCCAGTTTGACAGTGTATTGGAATACATTGAAAAAGGTAAGAAAGAAGGTGCAACTATTTTAACTGGTGGTAAAAGAATTGGTAAAAAAGGGTACTTCATAGAACCAACCATCTTTGCAGATGTTAAGGAAGACATGTGTATTGTGAAAGAAGAAATTTTTGGTCCTGTCGTCACTGTTTCAAAGTTTTCAAGTATCGACGAAGTGATCGAATGGGCAAACGACTCTGAATATGGTTTAGGTGCTGGTGTTCAAACTGAAAATCTTACAAATGCTATCTATATCTCTGATAGATTAGAAAGTGGTACCGTTTGGATCAACACTTACAATGACTTCGCTGCTACTGTTCCCTTCGGTGGTTACAAACAATCTGGTATGGGTAGAGAAATGGGTGAAGAAGCTTTGAGTAACTACACTCAAATCAAAGCTGTCAGAGCCAAGTTATACTAATATCTGCCATACCTTGTTTTGTATATGATTTAATGAAAGATAATGAAATAGTTTTGAATCATTGTAGAAATTACTTTACATTTTACATTTTTGCTTAATAGTAACAACATTTATTAAATAATCCAACGTCCATTTTTAAAATGCAAATCTCCAAATAAACCTAACCAAAATAAACCATAAAAATAATTGACTTAAAAAACATAGTCTAAGCAATGACATCCACATCCACTAGGACATTCTTCAGCTTCTTCCCACCATTCACTTGCACAGGAGGAATGTAATACATGTTCACAAGTATTGCATAAAAACACTCTTTTCTTAACTGCCAATCCACAATAGTTACAATCTTTTGATATCTTGTTATATTTTGAATCATCTTCATTGTCTCTTAGGCCGACATCACATTTATGTATATTGAATGGCGAAGGCTTACTATCATCATTCGAAACCTCTTTCATGCTTGGATAGTTGAATTTCAAAATCTTGATTCTATTGATCGAGAGGCCCCAAGAATACAAAATATTTGCATATTGTTCTCTGTATGATTTGAATTTGGCTATACTCTTTGGATCTAACAATGGCATCGAATAAACATCATCATATAAATCTAATGATTTCTCATTAAAGATTTCAATCTTGACTTGTGGTGCAACAAAATATGGATTCGTTTGAATAAATTGCCCATTTGTCTTGTCAATAGTAGAATAATAGCTGCTGTCTCTTGAATTTGGCGGTCTCTTTGTGATTTCTGGATTCCTTAATAATGAAAAATCACTTCTTGTTAAATCTTCGTTTAGTTTAACTAACGAGGTGGTGCAGAATAAAGGCACATCATAAAGACTGGGTGGAATACCTTTCTTTAAGTAACTGTGTCTCTCTGGAGAAGGTGATTTGAATGATCTTATACTGCCTTCGACGGATGAAATCGACCCACTTATAGAATATCTAGGTTCGATATGATCTTCTCTTTGGAATATGAGAGACGGATTAGAGGTATCATTCAACGCTTCCAGAGTCTTCCTTGTCATTCTGAATGGTGTCTGCAATAAACTTTGTGGATGATAAGGTGTTTGAATTGAAATAGATGCATCCTCTGCATTCTCAAGATTCTCAAATAACACACACGATAACATAGCAAGCATCTGTATATCACCAATTCTTTCATAGTATTTGATAAGCTCCCTTGCTAGCCATCTACTTCCAAATGGATGAGCGCCCCAAAAGAATCTAAAATTTTTGGATAATTCATGTGGTAAAAATTTCTTCTTCAAATCACTCTGTAAGAAAAAATCAATATTTAAATGTCTATTATCAAGCTCAACGTCTTTCACCAAAACCATTTCCAATAGTTTCCAGCATTCGTAAACTTCTTTATGCCCATGTTTGAGTGCAATTTGTGAATTATATTTTGCCAAGTTCTCAGCAGATTCTCCCAATACTCTATAATCACAAGCCAAGTCATATTTGGATGCAATCAAATGACGATAATCAAAAATGTTAACAATTGTCTTTGTAGTTTTACTGATTTTCCCACTTGCCTGGGTACCAGATTTTTCAGTTGGGACAGAAAGATTGTTCTTGAATCTATTTCTACCATAACTCTTTAAACCAACATAAGATTTGAATAATCCTGGAACTTTAGCTCTCGAGGATATATCATCTTGCAAGATATCATCCAAATCATTAGCGAAACTATCATCCGATGTGTCAGATTCAGTATCATCGTCATCATCCTTATTTGAATTTGCAGAATCTAATTTATTACCTAGAGAAATTTTACCAAAATTGTTCAACTTGGGTTTCTTAACACTGAAACCTTTCTCATTGAAGCTCATGAGTTTTTGTTTGTCATCATTTGGAGGATAGAAGCAGACCAAATGCCCTGAAGGTGTCCACACAGCACCACACCCTCTGGGAACGGGCGTACTGTTGAAACCTGGATTATTCAAAATAGAAGAAACAGAGTTCTGTCTGTCCATCTTTGCTTCCTCATCATCACTTGAAGAGTCCGAGTCATTCATCAAGTAACTCTCTCTATCACTATTCTCTTCAATTGTAGGGATTTCAAATGGAACTGGAGATGGATCATCAAGCATTTCCAATTCAATGTTTATTTTCTCTCCCATTAATAATCTAAGACATGGCTCTAAACAATACTTATCTTTGTCTGTAAACGCCTTTGCAAGTTCATTCAATTTACTCAACATCTCGATTTTAATGTCCAGGTTCAACTCATGAGATTCTTCAATACTAAATTTTGGAGGATGACTTGGATAAGATTTAGGAAAATTCATTTCAACTCTAATGAAAATCAAAGTTTCATCATCTGGTGATGTTGGTCCATTCAAAGATACAACTAAACTGCCTGTTGATACAGATATCTTCTCAAATCTTATCTTGGGGAATTTATGACCAACAATACTAACTTCTTCACCAAAGTTCCCTGGAGAATGATCAATACCACCACCAGTTAAATGAGAGTTTTCATCAGTTGGAGGTGAGAATGCAGATCTGCCAATTCTAACACCAGATATCCAATCAAGATGATTTAATTTATTATTTTTGGTGTTGACTCTTTGAGAAACAAAACTATCTCTCTTCAAGTTTGATTTTTGAATGGAAGATGAATTTGGTTCCTTATGATATGTACAATATTCAAAGTCCATCAATTTTTTATCCCTTCTCTTATATTTTTCAAATTTAACTTTGTCATAAACATTGTCATTAATAGGCCACAATCTTAAATCACAATCTTTCGACCATGTTACTAATTGAAATTCTCTATCATCGTTATAAGTATCAGGGGAGTGACGACATCTCCACAAGAAATCCTTAACTGGTTCAGTATGTCCTTTGAAGGTATATGATGGTTTCAAAGCTGTTTCTCCTACTTCATCCTTATAATTGACGATATAAATTGAATCATCACCACCTCTAAGTGGCATTATACCACAACCATCAAAACCAAAAGGGATATGTCTAGCCCTTGCAACGGGGAAATCGGTGTTTATTGTCACATTTGGTTCAGTTATTGACTTGTTTAAATCCCAAAACTTGACAGTTAAATCATTTGAACATGATATGATTTCATTTTCATGAGCTTTACTAAAATCAAGACCATTAATTTTCCCATTATGAGCTAAGATTTTCTGAACTGGCAAAGCACCTTTCCTCACATCCCATATATAAAAATAATTATTGTGTGAAGAGGCAATTATATTGGGATTTTTGTAATTCCATTTTACTTGGGTTGCACCCGCCCTCCAATCAGCCCATGATTGTGCCGGTTTCCTCGGGCTTCTGAGATCCCAGGAAAATATAAAACTATCCACTGAACAAGTAGCCAATATCTCTGGATGCTCGGGATGGAAATTGATATCTGTTATAGCTCTTGTATGTTTATGTAAAATATGCTCAATGGCCTTGTCCGAAGACCTAGCTAAATTCCAAAGTAATGCTTTTTGATTTGAAGTTGAAACGACCCAATTAGGTTTAGAGGGATGAGGTGACCATTGGACATCAGCAACTTCCCAAGAAGTGATATGGTGTAACCATCTTGGAGGAGCAAAAGGATCATCTAAATCGATAACAAATAGACCTCTTCGACCAGCCAATACAGCGTCTCTTCCACATGGACTCAAAGACATAGCTCCAACAGCACCGTCCACCCTCAAAGAGAGAGTATTACCAAATGTTATGGAGTCATACGCAGAACCTGGCTTTATTGGCATTCTGTGTTGAGAAAAAGTATAGCCGCTATCAGTTATGGCCCAAGATCAGAGTTGAGTACAATTCTCAAGACAAATCGCAAGAGAATTGAATGTAGTTTCCACCGATTGTCGAGTGAACTTTTCCCGATCTCTCAAACACTGACAACAAACAGTTCAAAAGACAATTTCAATACTGAAAATATGAAAAAATCTGCTAAAGATTTCGCCCTTTTTCCATCTTTCGATAATTGTGATTTTTTGATATCTGAGATATTCGATCGGCGCTCAAAACCACTTTTTTTTTTTAATCTGAATAAAATTGAATAAAAAAACAATAAAATCATTTTCGAAGAGAAAAATCAGCAAAAAGAAGAGAAAATGTCTGCTGGAATTCCCGTCAAGTTGTTGAACGAGGCCCAGGGCCACATAGTCACACTCGAACTTACTACAGGCGAGATCTACAGAGGAAAATTGATAGAAAGTGAAGACAACATGAACCTTCAACTTCTTGATGTAACTGTCACTTCAAGGTCCGGAGATGTTACTCATTTGAACCAGGTATTCATCAGAGGGTCTAAGATAAAGTTTGTGATGGTTCCTGATATTTTGAAGAATGCTCCGATGTTTAATAAATATTTTGTCAAGCCGAAACCTCCTATCAGAGGTCCAAGAAGAAAGTAGGTGATAAATTGAGATTGAGGTTGGAAAATGAGTTGAGCTCAATACGGAGACAGATCCATGATTGCTCGGCTTGTTGTTTGTTAATGTTGGTTATGTTGAGAGATATATCTCTTATGTATATTATTGAATGCATTGTGATTTATATTTGGTGTAAAGGCAGGTGATTCTATATCACGTCAGACATGGATACTATCTTCTAATACTGAAGTATCATGACCTACCGGATGCTTTTTCTATAGGAAGCCATGATTTCTGAAACAAACATCGCTTGAAAGTTATGTAGAGAAAAAATCTTCAGTTTGAGCTATTGAAAGAGAAAAAGTTGGAGGAAGTTCCTTTCCACCTTGTCTCTTTTAAGAAGATCTAAACAGCAACTGCTATTACATCCAAGCAGCATCCTTCCTGTTCGCCTCTGTTGTCGTTGTCTTGTAGTGCGCCAGATCTGATATCGGGACCGGGCGCATAACCTCCAGAATTACAGATTCGAATCCACGAAGCAAAAACATCAAAAGTTGATTGAAGATCAGAAGAACCAAAGTTTTGACGCTGAGAGAAATTTGGTCTGAATTTGAACATCTTTCAGCATGAACTCCGACGATTCAGATCAAGCGTTGATGAACTTTTATGAGTTGAAAACGGTTCATCCTCAATCCATCCACGATACTTTTAAATCAATAGATTTACCGTCAGACTTGGATTCGAAATTACAAAATATAGATGAGTGCTTCAGTCTCTTGAATGAGATAATCAATGTGGATAATGACCATGACGTCGTGACGGCCAACGACGATGATGACCCTTTGATTGGAGGCTCCATGATGAACCAGTTATTCCATAAAGGTATCATCAAAACGGAACAGGATGAAGAACGAACGAAATACTTTGTTTCCTCGAAGAATTTCAATTCAATTGGCTTCCTTACAAGAATTCACAACAAGGACTCATTGAGTCAGTTGCTTGGTTCGCTCAAGTTCTTGGAATCCTCAATCGATAAACAATCTAAAGAATTGAGGAAATTAATTGATTCAAAGTTTTTAAAATTCGTCAACTCCAAGAACTCAATTGATGATATTTTAATCAAGTTCAATAACAACTTGAATGAATCAAATAATTTCAAGTTGACTCATTTAGAGAAATCAGTATCAAACTTGAATTTGAATTCCTCTATCGCCATCAAGCCAATCATAGAGATCAAAAACAAACAAACTAAGATCAATAACTTGATTGAGTTTATCAATGGTAAGAAATATTTCTTTAATTTGCCTTCGATTTTGAATAATTACTTGATAACAAAGGATTACGATAATTTGATACATGATTATAAAAACTTCAAGTTAATGCAGAAAACGTACTTATATGAAAATGATAACCAAGTTAATAGTATCATCGACAGAGTCTGGGAAGAGGTTGAAGTTATAATAGAAACGTATAAGAAGAGAATCTATAAGCAATTGATTGCAATCAACTTTGACCAGGATATTGTCAAGAATGGTTCAACAACAACAAATTTAAACTCATCTAAGAATTTCTTGAACTTGGTAAACAAGCTATATGATATCGGGATTGAAGATAACCCAATGTTGCAATTTTTAACATTACAGATTAGCAATCTACAAACAGAGTTCATGACTAGATTTCAAAAATTTGATGAGAAGTTTCAAATGAACAAATCAAAATTGAATAATACTTTAACTGAGTCTGATATCAGTTATATAAGCAAAATCCACGATGAAATTAATAATGACGATGAAGACGAACTATTCGATTCTGCAATGGTGTTGGAGACATGGCTATTAATTCACAATTTTCTTGAGTACTTCAGAAATCAATTCACTATTAAATTCACCAAAATTTGGTCAAATATAAACTACTTGAAAGATTTCAAATTCACCTCCACTTTATACAATGCAAACGAAGCACAATCGAAATTGAACCTTGATGAATATGAATTCCAATCTATCAAAAAGACAAGTCAGGACTTGATCTTATTAGTATGTCAAACATTATTAAAATTCTTCTCTCTTAACGATGATTTGGAAGGTATCTATGGTAAATCGTCACCAAAAAAATATGGATTTTTACCGCCTTACACCAATTCTATGTCTAGTATAATCTATTTGGAAAAAATCTCAAACAATATCGCAACTGGTTTATCACATTTAGCATCATTTGGTATTAATAACAAGACTACTGAGTTATTAAGAGAAACAAACATGAAAATCAATGTTAAAATCGTCGAAGGCATATGTTCAGTTTGGATGAAAGATTGCGATAATTTCTACGAGTTGGAGAAATGGGATTTACAAGTTAATGGTATCACTAAATTCCCCAAAATTGTCCTAAACTATCAATTATTCTTGATTAATAAATTATTGGCTTTAGTTATGTGGGTTAAACTTGAACATTTCGAAATTAAAGTTGTGGTCCATCCATCCAAGAAATTACTTGCTGGTATAAAGAATAAATTTATACAATCATTAGAGATAATAGCTCAATCTCTCATAAATGCAGTTGAAAATGTGAATCCAGATGGCAGTGCTGATAATGGAAACTCAAATGGTAGTAAAGATGATGGTCCTTTTAAAAAATTTCATCAACAAATACCACATTTATACAAAACCAATGATATATTCAAATTGTTAACGGTCAATAATTCTAGAGTTATAAAAGATCAAGTTTATCCTCAACTAATAACGAAGTTTGATTCAAATTTCAAAGATAACTTGAAAAAGGAAAACTTACAAGTTTTCGTACTTATTGATAAGTTTGAGTTGAAATTATTCGAGAATTACTTGTCAATCCAAAAAAGTATAATAAAAAGTATTATCAAAAAGGGATTCAATGATAGCTGGGTTACCGAGAATAAGAGAACCAGAAAAATAAGTAACTATATCTATGAGATATTGATTCATTTGACTATCTTATTCACAAAGATCACACCAATATCAAAGGAGTCATTCACTAAAATCATATCGCAGTTACAGCAAACAATATTGAAATTGATCTTGGAGTCTACAAGAGAATTAAATAAATTGAATAAATACGTTTCATTACAAATCCAAGTTGATGTCTATTTTATTGAGAAAATATTCAATGGTGAGCTAAAATTGAATGATTACTGTTTGAACTTGATTGATATAATCTTCAAATCCGTCTCATCTGAACTGGTTAAGATTAGTGATATAAAAGAGATTGTCAACTCAAACTTGAGAGATTCCGAAACTCAATTTGCATGTTTTGGTAACTAACTATAATATTAATTGAATTCATATATTTATTCTTGTAATTATAAATTCCAATCATCGGACTCAATATCAAACCCATCATCGACTGATTTGATCTTCAAATCTCCACACAACACACATCCTTCGCACAATTTCTCATTAATTTTTGTAATCTCCTGGGAGCTGATTTTGGGTCCACTGAAACTATCATTAGCAGACATAGGAACTGAACTCAAAAGATTCTTGAGCTTATAATCACCATTTTTCAAAAGATAACTAATCAAACATGATTTATGAAACCCGTGTAAACAAGGGAACTTTATGAAAAACTTACTCACTAGGAGCTCGGTACACAATTCACACGATTCACCGGGTTCAATTATTTGGAACTTACCATTCAAATTTGCATTTTCATTTTCTGGATTTAATAATACTTCGTATCTTTGAAATGATTTGTATACATCACCGATTTCCATATTTAATAAATTCACCTTTAAATTATAATCATTGATAGACAGGATGATTCCGTCTTTGAAGTCATTAATTATATTGAAATTTGGGAATTGGTCTAATATCTCTCTTAATGATAATTTTGAAAATTGAATAACATAATTCAATATCTGTTTCATATTATCCAGTGTTGAGTTAATAACCAAGTTCAAATTCAACTCTTTATTCAATTGTTTGAAATTTGTTTGCGTTGATATGCAATTAACAAGATATTTTGTATATATTAACCAAAGCTTTTTCTTATTGCCTTGAGGTTCGTTTTCTGATCCAAGAGTATCATACCAATTCGAATCAATTCCTTGCTGGGATGAATCTGCACTCCCCAATACAACAGTCACCATATCAATCAAATCGTTTTCAAGGACCAAGTTCAATGCATCTTCATACATTTCGATTGATATTAACAATACTATGGCAGGACGGAATTTCTTATGAAGAATTGAAAGTCTTAATATAAATTCAAAGTCAAAATTCTTGTAATTTTTCAAATAATGGATTATATCAGCTGTGATTTGTGGTGATGATTCCTTATATGTTATTAATATTGATATATAAGTTGTATGAATGTTTTTTATAGTTGAAGTTGAAATAATTTTGGATAAATATCTCACTGCTTGATTCTTATCATAACTTATGGTATTCTTGTTATATGTAAGTAAAGCAGGGATCAATAACTCATGTTTTATTGTTGTATATGATGACAATTTCAACCATAAAGAAATGGTTTCATAGGGTTGATTGACAAGCAAAGTAGTTGAGTATCTGTAAATTACAGAATCATCTTCACTGAAATACACTGAAATCACATTCAACGCTTCTAGCCATGATTGCTTATTGATATAATAATCCAATATGAATTTGAAATCATTAATCAATTTAGCGTATATGATTAGTTTCTCTGAGTTATATTTTGATAAGATTTGATAAACTATAGTCGGATTCAATGAGTTTTTGTTTTTGGATAAGAATTTCTCAAACTGTTCATTTATTTTGGAATTATTGTTAGTATTATCCAACTCAATATACAACTCAATCATCCAAGTTGCTACCAATTGTGTTTGAATTGGATTATCAATTTTTTCCCAAGTTAGGCTCAAGTAATCCAAAAGCAACTCTTTATTATCAATGAACTTTAAACAAACTTTCCCAAACAGTTCATTGGTCATGCTTAAGCATTTTACAGCTTCTTTATATTCCCCTTTTGAGATCAATGAATTACTTTTCATCACTAAAATCTTATCTTTGATAATTGTTGAATTCGTAGCAATTAGAGCTTCATCATAATCGTTATGCAGTATAAATATCTCCCACATATCATGAGATTCATTCTTGACAACTATCTCAAATATGTTCAAATTTGTTATTATCCAGTATGTGTCCTGGATATAATCTGCAGATAACCCCAATACTTTCTCATTTGGCGATAAGGGAACCAGATATGTAGTAGCTGTGCCATTCAATTGATTAACCATTGATATGTTACTAGACTCATGAGTGATAATATGATATCTTGTGATGATTGAACCTTGCTTCATGAACTTGGGTGATATTCCAAAATATTTGTAATTTGAATAAATTGAGTTATCGTTGAATATTATAAATCTATCAAGGTTAGAAATGAGTGTTTTGGAATTGTTGACTTCAAACGAAAGTTGTGATTTTGAAATAGGTTGAGTTTTAAAGATTTCTCTTAGTGATTCATTAACCGCCCATATACTTAGATCATTACCAATTAGAACATAAAGTTTTTTATCAATTATGGTGATTCCCTCGATAGGGTTATCAAATTTCTGGATCTTATGAAGCGATTGTGTATCATCACCCAATTCACAAAAATAAACCAAGTTTTTAACAACTATCAAGAACCCGCCAGTCCTATTGATTGGATCATCATCAATATCAGTATTGAAACAAATATGGGATATTTTAAACTTGAATGATAATCTTCTCAACTTGGACCCAAGATACCACACACCCGCAGCATTCTCAAGAAGTAAATGTTCACCATTGGGATGAATCCAGCAGTTTGTAATGGATTGTTGCTGATTTGCCTGTAATTGGAAGGATTTCAAGTTTGTTGGATTCAATAAATTGACCTTATGAATATTGGATATCGTCACGAGGTAAAGAATGTTGTTGGACACTCTGAGATGTGTAATCGTGGATTGGTTGAACTGAAGATGCACCTTCTCTATATCTGTCTCCATTGTGTCTTCTGACTTTCTTGATATCTCCTTTTCTGTCTTCTGCTGAAAACGAATCTGTTTAATCGGGAAATCTGATATCGTTTATCTAATTAATCGCTTCAAACCAACAATATGGAATAAAATAAATGGCAGTCCTCGAAGTCGAACTCGCAACAGTATCTTCTTTTGAATTCCGTATTAGGAAGTATATTGAAATTCACTTTCATCGTTTTCTTATTTGTGCTTTCACACATGAACTCACATCAATTTATTCTACATAATTTAAAAACTAATATACGAAGATGAAATTTTCCAGATTTACTATAGTTTCATGTCTACAGCTCAGAGAATATTTCGCCGATCATCCTGATTACAAGTGATTGCAGCTGACCATTATTGAATATCAAATCAAAATTAATATTGTTTCTGTACATGTGTAAGTACAGTTTCTACCAGTGATCCACGAATTACAGCTCTTTTTTAAGTCAGAAGAGTCAGCTCCCTTGAATCACGTCAAGTCATCCATACCAAGACTATTAACCCTCATATATACTAGAAACATGAAAGTAACAGCTATCTTTGCAACAATTACACTCATCTCATCGGTTTTAACTGTACCAGTTACTATCAAGGATATATCAAAACAGTTTCATTTGGTTACATACAAACCATTAGATGCCATTACTTTGAAGCCAATTGTAATCAATCATGATCATGATTTGGTTATAAGTCCAAATATCTCAACTTCAAGAAACTTTACTGGAATTGTCTCAAGTGATGGTTTCACTGAAAACATCTTTCAAGAGTACTTGTTTATTGATGACTTCAATCAATTGGGTTTATCTAAAGAGCCAAACACTGGTAATTTCACTATCAAACAAAGCTCTTTGAACTATAAGGGTAATCCCAACTTTACCTTGTGTGGTGATGATACCAATTATTTAAGAATCTATGTTAATGAAGGTCAAAACTTCTCAAAGTGTGGATACACCAATGTTGTCAACTTGAGAGCACTTGGTACTTATGGGTACGGTACAGGAACCATTCCTAACTTTCCACAATAATCTTTTGATCATGGTCTAGGGAGAGCAGAATATATTTTTTGGCTGCAAAACTTGTAGTGATTATCCTGCAGATAAGTAATGTCATCTTCGCCTCTGCCTCCAGCTGGCTTATGTTATCTATTCGCAATTTCCAACTTTCGATGAAATTAATACCAACGTTTATGCAAACAAGTAACTTGACTCTCCTCTCCTCTCCTCTCCTATCCATTCTGTATCCATTCTGTATCTCTATTACCATTGCAGAAATTTGGCAATTTCATCACAATCACAATCACGTGACTTGCACAAACCCCATTAGGCCCATGACTCCTAACCATTAATTTGCGAAGAAAAAACAAAAAACAATAAATTTGCCACTTCACCAATGCTCCTTACCCTATTTTATAATATTTTATATAAACAACACTCAGGGTAATATCAATATGGAACAACAGGAGATTGGAGCTCAGGCGCTTTTACAGTTGGGCAACAAGAAGAAACCCAAACAGGAACCAAAAGAAGAACAGGAACAACCCAATGATGACAAGGACAAAGACATCTCCAACGATGCTGTTGAGGCTGCTGTTATGAGATATGTAGGTGGAACCTTGGATAGCTCTCAGAGAAAGAGAAAATTAACCCACGATGACATTATATCGAATATCAATGAGTTCAATCAATGGGCTGGTTTCTTGGAAGATGATTTACAACAGAATGAGGAGTTCAATTTCAACTCTCCAAATAAAGGTAATCAACAAAATCAACAACAACAACAACAGAATGGGAATCAGCAACAAATTCAGAATTTGAGTAAAAAACGTAAGAAGTCGAAGTCTTCTCCCAATCATAACATTAATGTTGATCCTGAGTTGGCTCAATTAGATACCGCCACAGAACATGAGCAGCTTGTCCAGGCTGCTATCATGGATGCTAGAGAATTAGCAAACCAATTAGGTGGAGGATTACAGGATCATGATTATGGATTAAGACATAACCAAAATAGTCAACAGGATCAAGATCAAGATCACATAAATGATTTGAACCAGAACAATCAAGGTTCAGAACAAGAGCAAATCAATAATCAAATCAATGAAGAGAAATTATTATCTCAGAGTTCCACTAATACTGAAGCAGCTGCATTAGTAGCTGCTGCTGCTGCAAGAGCCAGTGGTTGGGTGAATCAACACCAACCACACGGAAGAATGTTCTCTCAAGATGAAACTGATGCAATCGATAGATTTATCTTGGCATATTGTGAAATCAACTCGATGTCAAGAAGAGATATCTGTGAACGTGTTTGGTCAAATGAACGTAAAAAAGATGATTTTTGGGAATCTTTACAAAAAGTCTTACCTCACAGATCTCGTGCCTCAGTATACAAACATGTTAGAAGATCATACCATATCTTTGAAGTTCGTGGGAAATGGACCAAAGATGAAGATGATGAATTAGGAAAATTAGCCGCTGAAAAAGATGGTCAATGGAAGGCAATTGGTCAAATAATGGGTCGTATGCCTGAGGATTGCAGAGATAGATGGAGAAATTATGTCAAATGTGGAGATACCCGTGCTCAAAATAAATGGAATGATCAAGAAGAAGAAAGGTTGAAGCAAATCATTAGCGATATGCTTAATGATGCCAATCAACAACCTATTATCAATTGGACTATAGTTAGTGAGCGTATGGGAGGTACTAGATCAAGAATTCAATGTCGTTACAAATGGAATAAATTATTAAAACGCGAAGCTACAGCTCGTGCTCAGACTATTGGTCCAGAAGATCGTATTTGGTTATTGGACAAATTAAAACAATTAAACTATGATAACGTGGAAGATATAGATTGGGATGGATTAGCTGCAATTCATGAAACATCATATTGGAATGGATCAGATTTCAAAATATGTTTTGAAAAAATGAGATCTTCCATAAGAGATTTTAAGAAGAAAAAATTAGATGAGATTTGCTCTATATTGTTACAGGATTTGTATAATGACGTTGAGAGATTGAGTGGGAGGAAAAGAATCGGGGATGATAATACTGCCATCGCTAGTGCTGCTGTTGCTGCTGCTGTTCAGAATCAACTGGTCAATACTCCTGATGAGTATGCTTTATGGAGATGATTGTTTTTTTCCGATTCGTTTTGTGTATTAGTTGTAATTTATATTGTGTTTTTATTTCATGTTGTCAATTCCCTATCTGTTAACTATCTGTTAACTATCTGTAGATGAACTTTGCTTTGCTTTTGCTCCATGCTTTCAATCCTTCGTTGAACATTTGTATCGATGTTCCTAGATTTTACAATATCTTATCAATATCTATTATTGACAGCAGCAAACCTATCTTGTAAACAAAAAGAACAATCTATTTGATAACTACAATAAATAAATACAAATCAAATTTATTAAACCAATTTAAATAAATTAATTAAAATTTATTGAATTGTTTAGCTTTACCAGTAGATGAAGCAACTTTTAAAACGTTAAATCTAACAGTCTTAGAGATTGGTCTACATTGACCAACAGTAACAATATCACCATCAGCAACTCTGAAAGCTGGAGAAACATGAGCAGCTAAATTCTTATGACGTTTTTCATATCTGTTATATTTTGGAACATAATGTAAATAATCACGTCTAATGATAATAGTACGATGCATTTTGGTTGAAACAACGGTACCTGTTAAGATCTTACCACGGATTGAAACTAAACCAGTGAATGGACATTTTTTATCAATATAAGTACCATCAATAGCAGTTCTTGGGGTTTTGAAACCTAAACCAACATCTTTATACCATCTCTTGGTACGACGAGTAGCCTTGGCTTTTGGGTTGGTAAAGATATGTGGTTGCTGTTATTGTTAGTACTCTTGTGTGTCTTGAAATTATTACATCTGTTCTAATTTTATTGTTGTTGTCAAATATTATTCCAATAATTTCAATATTGAATTTCTCTCTCTCT